>QVOA01012403.1:0-59870 GCA_014825685.1 Pseudomyrmex cubaensis | reverse complement strand
TATATATATATATATATATATATATATATATATAAAACGCTATCGTTCTTTACGCGAACATCGTGTACATTAAGCGCACCGGCTTCTTCCTCATTTATGCTCAAGACGTTTATCGCGAGCACGCGAGCGCCGTATTTTTTTCCGGAGCACACCCGAAACGTTGTCTCTCTCCTACGGGTACAGATACATTCCTAAGGCTCATTTAATTTCGTTCACATAGCGCCGTTTATTTCGCCTTCGTCGTGTCGGCGACGCATCGCACGACGACGTCTCTTCTCTCTTCCTCTCTCCCGTTTTCCCCTTTCTTTTTTCGCATTGCTTCTTTTATCGGTCGTGCCGATGGAAAATGTAACCGGCGAAGAGAAGGAGGAGGAGGAAGTTCGGAATGGCTCTCTCTCTTCGCACCTGCATCTTGGCAACGCGCGGCGATCCATAATTCCTCGGTTGAGTGCGATTCGGTCGATTCTCTGAATACGTAATTGCTTCTCCTCCTGCACCCCCACGTGTCGCACGTTTCTCCGTCGATCTCGCACTCTCGCATATATACATCTTCGTTTTTTTTTTTCCTATTCTTCTGTTTCGCTTTTCGCGGCGCGTCGATTCTCCCGTGCTCTCGCGATGTATTATCGATATTATATCGCATAAATGCCTGTCCTGACCTCGATAATTCACTGTTAGATAAATAGATATTGTAATATCGAAATGCATCGTGGCTTTTTAACGGCTACGAGACTTGTAGAATACAAAAAGAGATCGAGTGCAATTCGATCTCAGCAATATCGAATAATTTATTACCTGTAAGATTACGTAATTCTCGTATGTATATAATAATTGATATCCGGATTATTTGTGAACAATTATGTTCTAAACTTGGGATACGTATTCTCTACTTTATTTAATTAGAATACCGTATTTAATTAGAATTTGTATTTAATTAAGAATTTGCACTTATGGTAATGTACACGCGTGTACATCGTCGAGAATAACAAAGAGGCTCGCGCAAATAGCAATCTGGAAAATGTGCTAGCGGTGCCCCTCTTTGAAAGGGCAGTTCGTATCTCGGCATTAAAAGCCATTCTTGCGAGACCGCGTTATATATCGGGGACGAAGCGGGCAAGTTCCGTAAATACCGAGTTACGAACGCAAAGATTGGGAAATCCACCGGGTAATCTCGTTTGTTATTAGCCGTCGGCGCAATATGTTCGCCACCTAGTCCGAGAAGAGACTACGAAGCTGCGTGTATCTTAGGATTAATCATCACGCCGTACTTCTCGGGCGTGGAGACGATTTGCATAATTACTCAGATTTGGGCGGGATGGACGGGAACCAATTGTCGGCCCCGGTCTTACGAGAAGGTACATACATCATGCAACACACAGTCGTGGGTGATGTCTGTATAATATTGCGAATTGCATAACTCACACTGAAAATTTACTGAACCGATGTAATGTTGAATTCAGATTTGCTATATACTGTCGGTTGTTCTACTGAAAAGTTCATTTTGTATAAATATAAAATACCAAGATTATCTTTACGTAAATATAAAATATTAAGATAATATATATAATTGTAGTATGTATATATTTTGCATAATACGTACATATGACACATATATATATATTTTTATTTATATTTACGTACATATAAAATATGCACATTTAAATCTTTAATATTGATAATTGCGCTGTTACAAGATATTCATAGAAGTTCGTAAATATCAAGTTACGAGCGTGTAAAGACCATGATTCCTCGAGGGATCGTACATTATATATTAGCAGCCGGTGCGATACCAGCTTGTTCCAAGCAGCGAACACCAAGAAGGTGCATCTACTTTGCATCTCTTATTCTATGTGTTAGGTTTTCATAGCGGGTTTTCATAGTTATCTATTTGATATCGAGCAATAGTATGCGATAAGTTCACGCTTGTCCACAAAATACACAATTATAAAATAGCTAATGCTATAAATTTAAATTTTGCACAAGAATTTATTTACAAATCGAATATAATATGTAACAATATCCTTCTCCCATTTTTTAATGAAAATCCAGACTTCTTAAGATTCTTCTTGGCAAATCGCAGTTTAACAACTCTCTCGAGAATTCATTATGAAAATATAATGGCTGAAGCAATAAGCGTGAAATGTTAAGTGAAACAGCGCATCCGTCATTCCAAGTATCCCTCTTTCGTGAGCGATTGCTGCAATTCCTGGCTGCAACGGGAATTGTAGTATCCTTAGATTTCGGGGAAACAATTCGCATAGGATTCCACGCAATAGGAACTCCCGGATTGCCGCAGTGCCTCCGCCGCCGGTCCGTAAACTTCGCGCTTGCGGGGAAATAAAGACCGCAGATATCTCGCGTGGGAATCGTTCGTTATTAGCCGGCAGGCAATAAGTTTCCCTTATTGCCGCGTAAACGATGCACTCGGTGGCCGCGCGAGCGCTCCGCTGCCGCAAAGGGGAAGAGAGAAAGAGAGAGTTTTAAAGGCGCAGAACGCTTGAAAGAGCGCAGTAAAAAAACGAGGGAGAGAAGAGAAGAGAAAGAACCGATTGGAACAGGTAATATACAGACACCATTTTTAAAGTTAAGCATCGCCACGCAACGCGTTTTAAATGGAGACGGACGAGGTCCCATTCGAGGAGGTGGACCGAATTGTATGTGTTCTCCATTTTCTCCCCTCCTCTCTTTTTATACCCTTTATTGTCTATTTCCGACTGGTTTAAATCTAATACCACCCGAGAGACAAAATTCAATTTCGATAGCTCTTTTTAATTTCTTATTTCTGGCAAACACGTCGATTAAGATTTACGTACGTTATTGTTATTAATCTGACTAGCCAATTAATCGATGCATCTGTCTTTAGGTTCTCTTTTATTATTATTTTTTTTTTCGTCTGCTCTTTGCTCTATCGTGATATATTCGCTCTCGTTTCACAAAAGTCTATTCCACCGATTTGACTATTTCTCATCCACCTCTCGACTCTCTCGTATACCCTCGGAAGACAGCGATGGCTCTCCGCTCGCTCGTAACAGCTCTCTACAGATCCGGTTCATGTAAAGCATTTGCTCATCTCCAAGAGAGAAAGAGAAAAAGAGAGAGAAGTTTTATGCAGGTATTTAGGAAGCAGCGCATCGCCATCTTTCACGATATATTTTTTGCCCGAGAATCGCCGAATATATATCGCGCGCGCGCGCGTTTTTCATTAACAACGCAATGTGTTCTCGTCACATGCCGTTGAACGCATCCTTTCAAAATTTTGTTTCACAAAAAACTCGGTCACGATATAACGATTGCGATTTATCGGCTGTGATAATTTCCGTGGCCACGAGAGCGGCATTTGTTTTCCGGTTACCGTCGTAATAGCGAAATACCAGCGCGCGATTCGCTAAGTGTTTGAACAACCGATGCGAATAACCGCGCTTTAATGGGGCTGGATTTTAACGGTCGCGTGTTCAGTTTCAGTTATTTGTTCATTTAATTTTTTTTTTTTTTTTGTTTTATCTTTTTGTTTTCAAACTATGTCGCGGTTACATATACGCGTCGTGAAAATCGAACGCGCTGAATTGTTCGCTATCTAACAGCAAAATTATGATTAATTGCGTGCTTCATTACAGTAGCATTTATATTCCCGACGCTCTCTATCGCGCATTCTTTACTCATTGTCAGCGTTGTCGTGTAATTTTCCGGCTCTATGTGGAAGTGTGTATCAATAGTTTTGTGTGCATATTACGTATACGAATATGACGTAGTGACATGATGCGCCTGAATAAACGAGAGCAGATATAGAACCGATAGAAACTTGAATCCCCTTGCACGTCAGCAAAACCGACATTCGCAAGTGCTTATTAATTAGTCATTCATCGGACTAATGGCGAACACAGCCGGCCTTTGATGTGCCGCTAATAATTACAAGCAATTAGATACTATTAAGGGTCAATATGTACACCGTTGTATGCATTTTGCGGCCTCATGATCCTTTAACACAGTAAATCTACGAGATGCCGCGGCTATGTATACGGTCTTTAACTCGCACCACGGTTATTCCGAAACCGTCGCGTATAATTTACAGAGAATAAAGTTACAGAATTATATAAAAGTTACAAAAAAGTTTGCATAACTTTTTTTCTAGCTAACATCGTAATTGTTCAGTCTGTAATAAGAACGAGAAATAAAGCTGTTGCGCGTTTATCACAAAAACATGCGGTTGAAAGTACAGTTCTTATTCACACGTCAGCATCGCACTACAATTCGATCAATTCTTAATTCTTACATTGTCGTCTATAATAAAGTAGAAGAGAGTATATAATGTGTCTGTCTCTACTATCTGTTTTTCAATTCACTCTGTCACAAGTACAGTTGTGTGCCTGCATAATTCTCATTTTTCACATAGACATAAGTTTGACATTTTAGTTTTTCTTTGTACATACATTAATATTCTTTATGCAATACGTTTAAATTAACATCGGATAAATTTGCGCATAATCCGTCGATGAAGGAAGGTGTGCTCGCGCAATCCGTCAACTTCCTGTGCTCCGCGAGCGGAACATCCGATAGGGCAGCTGTTGCGCTCTGTTTCCGCACGATCTGCGGCAGGGAAAGGACGAGGAAGAGATTCACAATCAGAATGATCTCCGGTGTGTCAACCGGCGCGCGCGGTGCGGCGACGGCGGCGGTGGCGGCGGCGGCGGCAGGTCGCCGCAAAGCGCCAGACCGCAGCACTGTCAACGTGCGTAATTAATCCGCATTTCAGCGGGTCGGCGCGCGCCCGACAGCAGCCTAAGATTTACCGCAATTCAATTTTACACCTGTCCGTCAGCCGCCGCGACCTCGATGTCGCCTTTAATGTAATGAAACCGGCGCCGGTCTGATAATTATCAATGTATGTACTTTGCTCGCGGTATCTGTCTATATGCGTCCGCCGACGCGAGCGGGCTAGATGTTTCAATAGAACGGCGAGACGTCAAATCTCATTTGTCGATTCCGACGCGAGAGAGAAGGACGCGCGTCTTCGATATGTGATATATACATGTGCTGCAGCTCGTAAACGAGATCGACTCAAAGTCGAGTTGGACCGTTCGAGTAATTGCACATATATTCAGAATTATGATGTAATTTTGCAACTCGTAAGCAGCTATTGCGTTACCGTCAAGGAAAAAACTGTTTCCAAAAATTACGAGATATAAGATACATATGCAAGTCTCTCGTAAAATAACTCAATCCCGATTTATGAATCCGAGGAAGATCGAGAGGTTTATCTTTATTGTTATTATTTTTACACAACTCTTTCCACTTGACCATAACATGTATACTTGCAGTGTTGTAGCGTAACAAAAGAAGAGTTTATACGCTTGACGTAAATGTGTTATGTTCGCATCTTGCGCGACGCTGAAATCTAAACTTTACGTACGTCCGTTGGTGGAAACGATATATGGGACGTTAACGACTTTCATCTTCCGCCAGTAACAAGCTTTACATTTGCGTCATGTGTGTTACCGCGTCGGGTGGTTAGTTCAAAGCCTCTGTCGTTGGAAGCGAGTGAGTGTCCTACTTGTGCCGTTCGAATAAGCCAACAATTTCGCGCAAACACGCATTCTTCGTAAACGCTCGCGAAGTATGTAGTATCCCGGCAATTTAGGAATATATATTTGGTATTTCTAAACTGCATTATAGCAGAACGTATCTTTCGAGTCGGTGTTAGTACGTAGCGGTCATCTCATAATGACGAATATGAGTTTTTTGTAGTCCTCGAGTTCTAACAATCCGTCCACCTACACTATTGTGACTATTGTGGTGTATATTCCAAGTATTATTCAATTTATTTCAAGTCTCAAACTTTAGTTTCAGGTTTTCAGAACTTACAGGAATCTCTCTCTCTCTTTCTCTTTCTCTCTTTCTCTCTCTCACCATCTGATTATTAATTATGTTGACAATTATTATAGTACAATGTATTTGTATCGTAATAATTAATACTTATTGGAGGTCCGATATAGTTCCGCCTTTCATCTGATCTAGCGCTAAAGTTGCAACACCAATGGACCGGTCTACCGTATATTGACGCATTGTGATGCTTTATATCTTTAAAATATTCAATTATCGATATTTATAAAATGTGTCTTTGTGTACGTAGACGTACGTATACTTTAAAATATACTATTATATTTTCTGTTGTTATACACACACCTAATTTGCTAAAATTTACTTAACAGATTAAGAAGAGAGTGTTTAAGATGATAGGTATACATGGATAACATAGATTTCGAGACTCGTGCTGAAACCGGGAAGAATTACGAGGCTCTCTATAAGAGCTCGGGCAAGCGCGTGGGTGAATAACGCGATCCGCGCGCGATACATCGAACATTTGAAAGCCGACATAAATTTCTAGGGGGAAGTTGCACATGTTCGCGCGCGCGAGAGAAGCGCGGATTTCAACGAGGCAGCTTAATTCCCGGAGCGCGTACTGCCGGACAATCTGCGATCTTTATTTCGCGCCGTGCCAATATTTCCGCATAGCCCGAGCTGCCCCGGCAGTTTCCGAGATTATTGCCGCGTAGACCGTGGCACAAAGCCGTGTTACCGGATTCATCTTTAGGGCCGCTGATACTGACGTCGTATAACTTTTGATTGGCGCACGGTTTTATTATGCCACTGGCGAACACCTTCGGAAAGTGTCACGTCGTTCATTCCGGGGATCCAGCTGCGCTCCACGACGAAGAAACTTCGAACGAGAATTAACGCCGTCGAGATCCAGCATGGATCTTTTATTCGAATCAGCTTAAAGACCCGACCGACGGCATTTCGTATTTGGAGCGATTTGGAGCGCTCGAAAAGTTCTCTTTATCGAAAAGTAAAATTATATATGTAATTAATGACGTGCAGAACGGAACTTCTTTTCACAGTTTTATTCATAGTTTGACACAATTTTACTTTATCGCGTAGCATGAACGAATATTGCAAGTTGAAAAGTACTTTGTGATATCTCGCATCGATCTGAGCGATGATTTACTCCGCGAGAGGCAAAGAAAGAAATAAATTTATCATTACAGCTGTGTATTCTCTCCGTATTATCGCGCGGTCGATCGTCCGAGTATCAAAAATTTTGTCTCGATCTCATTCGATTCCGATCTGAATTCATTTCTTTCTTTGCGATCTCAAAGAGAGATTCGACGTGACGTACGGGACAAGCATTACCGTTATTTGACAGAAGTTGTAACTCTCACGAGATATTAAAAAAGTAAATCGTCGAAATAACGCTGCGCGGTGAAAATTAAACGCTGGAAGTTTCGGGGGAGAGTTTAGGAGATCTCATGAAAGAAACGGCGCTGAAAACACGCGACACGTGCGAAAGAATAAACGAGAAAATGTCCCGCGCATTTGCACGGCAGATATGCTAACCGGTGCGGTTACGCACAACGGCAACGTTACTTTGCGCTGTTTCGTAGTTCACAGGAAACGAGAAACGTACTAAAAGCTTTACGGGCGGCACATACAAAACCGCAGCTCAAAGGCTGAAACAATCCGGCGCGCCGCGATTACAAGAACAGTAGGAATGCCCCCCTTCCTTTCGTGAAACCGTAGTTTTGACAGCTTGTACGATGTCGCGCATACTTGCGATACGAGTGGTTAAATTGTGTCGAATTGTCAGTCACCATTAACATCATTAGCGTGTGTATTTTTCTTCACTTCCCTATCGGTTGAACAATTTTATTTTGATGCAATATTATATGAGCGACGAACAAAAATCATAAAGAAAAATAAAAATCTAAATAAGACATTTAAAAAAAATTAAAATTTATTTTTCCATAAAAAGCACAATTCTGCCTCGGTCTTATTTTAAAACAATGTAAAGATTTTTTAGAACAACATTTGTAGAACAAGATATTTTGTACAAAAAAATGAAAATGCTTTTTCTCACAGCTCGTCCGATATGAGAGAATTGACACAATTTCTTTTTCATAAAAAACTTAAAATCTTTCAAATTTAACAAATTGGCATTTAGTGGAGTCAGTAACTCTTTTTGCAATATGGTAGGTTTTCAGAAAATTAATTAAAATTTTACACATGTTCTCTATCTTTCTCTCTCTCTCTCTTTCTCTCAAGGCGAATTATGTGAAAATATAATCTCTGTCGGTGAACATTCCTTGGTGCCGATCGATATTATATAAGCGGGACGGATTTTAATTTGGGAGGAAAAAAATATCGAGAGAAAGATTGCCGTACCCGATATCGACACATAGACGATCATTAAATCCATTCACTTGGTCGCTTTCGTGTCCAAGAAAACCCACCAACGCGGTGGACACGAGTGGGTGGTAACAGCCGACACCGAAGGGTTGATTTCGAGAGACCGCAGGCTGGAGGTTCCGCGGACATTATGTGATTCGAATCTCGGTATTATTCTATAATCTATTCCGCAAGGATGATAGTGTTGGCGGTGGCGGTTAGGTTCGGTTGCATGCGGATCGTGGCTCGTTCGACCTGCACGCCACCGCCCACCCGACCATCAATAAACACCCCCTTTGCAACACGCGCGTGTGCACTCATCAGGGATGTGTATGCGTGAATCACGCGCACACGTTACGGGTGTAAATTCGTCCGATATTCAGTGTTCGTATACACAACCGAGTACACACCGTGAGCTTTTTGATTATGGTTGCGGCCCCGGTGATGATGGTAAGAGAACGACGGTTCGGCCGGTCGTTGTTACCGCTTATTTGCTGTATAATGGCGGGGGTAGTCTTGCGTCGAGGAAAAACACGAGTAAGTAAAAAGTTGGACGAAAGCGAGCGAAGCAGCGGTTGAGATAACGACCGAGACGTGAGGACACGTTGATTTATGGAATTTGTAAGAAATACGGTTGGGGAGCCTTAAACTACGGGGCTCGATTGGAATTTCGACTTTGATATCGGTTTTCGTGCCCGTTGTGCTCCGTATCGGCTATAGAATATTCGCCGAGAGCGCGCAATGAATATTATAAACACAGCGAACGCGCATTTCTGCGATCGCGATCTGACAGAAATTCAGCGTGATTTTCAGCGAGCGCTTATATTCACGCGCTCACAAACTACGATGTATCGTTTAATTGCCGTAATTATGATTAATCAGATTTACGGGTGTAAACAATAAATCTGATTAGATTCGAGCACGTAGCTGTACGATAATGCTGTAATCTGTTTGAGCGTGGCGCGATCGTCGTCGATCGACCGGAAATTATTCGCAAGCATCGGGGACTTTATCGGCGGGATCGATCGGCGCCGCAGCCGCCGAAATAACATCGCGCGCATGCGCGCACGCTACGTCGGTTATGTATATACCGGCACTTGTGAGTAAAAATTAGATATAGGTAATCGTAGATATCGATGGTACTCTGAATTCTCGGGAGTGCATACAAGGGCAGTCGTAGTTTCTGACCTACAACCCCCGGGAGCACGGCCCAGAGCACGACCTCCGGACAGTTTCCGCACGCCTCGTAATCCGGGGATGAATCCCCAAGATCCACGATCCGGTTTCGCCAAAAGGTCTTTCTACGAGCTCTCGACTTTCTGTAACCGAATCTACCGTCTCGCTATAAATGTCGATTTCTGCAATGAATATTTCTAGCACTTTCAAATTTTCGAATTTGCTGATGAAACTTTAGCACTTTTAAAGTTCTCTCTGTTTCTTTTACGTAGGTAAATAAAACGAAAAGAGATATTTTTTATTTTATATTATCACGATATAAATTTACATTTATTATTTCATATCAAACGATTATATTTTCGCATGTAAAACAAAACAAACTATGAAATATCTATTTAATTGTTGTAATGCGCTTCTCTCTCTTTCGATTATTTCAATACCGCAAATTAATTATTGGGTTTTTTTTATTGCTGTTTAAACAACTCTTGTACCTTGTTTGATCACGTTTTCACGCGCAATTATAATCGTGTTCTATTCGACGACATAATTATGCGTGGATTCGTAACTCGAAGCGGATAAACCAGAAGTGCTCAATAATTTTGTGTAACTTAGAATAATCGAAAAAAAAAAAAAAAACGAACATGGTGCGACAGATAAACAAATTCGAACTACCAATCGCATTGATCTTGAACTGCACAAGTCTGATGTGACGTCAAGGATTAACTCGTCAGGTCATGAAGTTGTCACCGAGAGAATAAATTCTGAATGTTTTTCTCAAAATAGGATCATATCCGATTGTCCTTTCTGAATCATTGATGGAAAATCTAAACAGGCAAGATATCGCTCGGAGAATATAAAGGTCACTTTATTTTTCGACTAGCGTCTGTCACGAAACAATATCTTAAAAATAATCGCATCCAGTCGTTAATTAGACAATAAATAATCAGTGAGAAAAATATAACGGAGCGCAGAACGCGAAAAATCGCGTAATTAAGCGAAAATTGATAACGACGTCGCGGAGGGTGATCGAGGAAATGCAGCGCAACGTTGGGAACATTTCTCCCGCGGAATTTCGTCGTTGAACGAGCTCCGCACCGGCTCGTATGCACGGACGACGGCCGTTGCGAGAAAGTATGGCGGCTACGTTGCTCGTCTAAATTTATGGTATCGTTCGATTACGCGCGCGATGCGTCCCTGCTATTCTCGTCGCGCGGTAATTCCGCCGTCACGATTATAGCGCGCATTCTCGCCCGGTGCGGCGCAACGCGTATCCTCGCCGTATCCTCTTATCGACGACATGTATGTATATCCATTACACGTGTTACACGAGGCTTTTAGCGACATATATCGGCTTAATTGTTCGTCTAAATAATTCTCGAACTAAGCGCACAATTAGTATTTCGCGTTTTTCGGAGTCGCGCGAAAATAATTTTTTTTTTTTTTTGACTCGAACGCGGCGAAGAGAAAAGAAAGATCGATAAATTGCTACCTAAAAGTAGCAACGGAAAAATTGCATTCGAACGCCGATGCTATGCTGATCTAAGTCCACCCGGGAGCTATCAGACGCGTACCGTCCTAAACGAGTTTCCTCTCTCGGTACAAAGAAAAAACGCGGACTGAAAAGACCGTGCGAGACCTTTGACGGCGCACAAAGTGGACAAAGGTCCGGAGTCCATCGCGATGCAAGAGGGATAGGTAATAAATATTTGATAACACGGCGAGATAGGTAGCGGGTGGCGGGCGTCAATGTAACGACAACGTGTTTGTGTGTGTGTGATGTATGGGAAAGACGAGGAGAGAGGATGGCAAGTGCGCGCGGGGTGAGCTTTTGGCCGCGCGCATAACTCGCATACCGTGCCTTCCTCGCATGGTATGTTATAATTAGTGCTTCTCCTCCGCGCGCGCACGCAACATTGATATGTCCACGAGCTTCGGAATACTTCCCTAATGAGATGGCCCCGCGATAAACAACGGGTTAAGTGCTCGTGCGAGACTGCCACTCTGCGTTAAAGGTACGTCCCCGTATAAAGTGCGAAAGCGTTGACGTTGCGAGATACGACGTTGGCGTGCTATACAGTGTCACTATACAGTGACAATATCGAGTGTTTATCGCCGGAGAAAAAATAACGTTTTCTGCCGTTTCCACGCGTCAAAAATGTCAAGCAAAATCACAAAAGAATAACTGCATTAAATCGTTCGATTCAAATCGAGTTTTTCAATATGCGTCGTGACGCGTTAATTTTCCTTCTCGCGGATCAGAAATATTTCTCGTGATTACGCCTCCCTTGTTTCCGAAGTGATGGAGGCGGACGAGAAAATCGAGAAGTCGAAAACTTAAAATTCTGGTCCGAGTATTTCTGCTGAGAAAAATTGCAGCGGTCATCGAAAGGTATTATTTACGGAAAATCTGAACACGTGAGAAACGCGCTAATGAGTCTAGCTGTTTTCGCACTATTTATTTTTCTCGTAGGGTAAATATATATATACTTACATATGTAAACGCGTAAGCATGTTTTCAACAACTTCGGTTAAATAGAAGAGTCAGCGAAATTATAATTTTTTAGAACGCGCGAGAATACACAGCTTAAACGCATGAAAAACTGGTGTCTGTGTGTGTGTGTGTGTGTTGAATGTAACTGATGCAAATGCAAAAGATCTTCTCACTCGCAAACTCGTCGTTGAATATGTCAATCGCTCACGTACTTCACGTTCTCACATCGTGATTAAATTCTTTAATATCGCAGCTGTGCGGAAAGAAATTTTGAATCTGTCGCATTTGCATCGCTAATTACTGCGATACGTCGTTTTACATTTCCGTGCTCTCGGGGTCGCGTGACTTTCCGCGAAACGCGCAACTTTGAACTTGATCTATTAATAATCCGAGCGAGAAAAAATGAATCGCGCGTCGCCTCATGTCGCGAGGCGCCGGTCGCGCACCCCTTGCGCGCCCGTTATGAATCAGAAGATCTGAAATCGTTTTTTCATCTCGGGCGCGCCGTGCTGTGAGAAATGTTCGGGCCGCACGAAAGCGTTCCGACGGAGGAAGAAGTTTCTATATTAGCACTATTTACTCTCATTTTCCACGACAAACGTCGTCGCCATTAGACCCCCGCGGCGTGTTACAGCCGCACGAGGGAGGTACCTGCCGGCGAAGTGGAAGATCGTAATTGTAAGTCGCCGTAGGACGAATAGTGCGGACGATGACTGCGACGGCGGCGGAGTCGCGGAACACCGTCCTCTTCGCCTCTTCGCTTTCTTCCCTAATAATCGTTACGCCAGATAGCTCCTGGAAACGGCGCGGCGCGCGCCGTGGAAGTAGTAGTATAGGTGCGCGCGCGGAAGATATACATATACCGATATACTGGCAGCTCCAATTATGTCTCATCAGGACTTTAATTCGGTACTTTTTGAACACCGTAACGCAACGACCCGGGACGAAATTGTTCGCTGAACGCTCGTGGAAGAGGGAGCACAGCTGGGAAATTAAATATCGTGAGAAATCGCCTCCTCTTAACGTGTATATATAAGTATGCGAGCAAATACCACGCATCTATTCTTAAAAAACAGTCGTCACTTCGATAATTGTCTTTTTTTTGTCGATAGTGTGACATTTGAGCAAGAAAGACTTTAGATCGTCCTGAAAAAATAACGGTTTTTAATGATGAAGCTGCTAAATTGAGGTTATCGATTTATAAACAGGAACGTCGTTACATGATGTATATTGTCTTATTGTTTATATGACCGATATTTTTTTTTTTTTATGCTCGCAATTGCATTTTCTACGTCAAAGAGACAGTATAATAAAGTTTCGATACGATATATGTCTCTCCCGAAATCTCGGATGTGTGTAACTATATGACGACCCAACGTACAACGGAGAGGCGTCACCATCGTTATCAATTATAACCGCCGATAAAGCTGCCAAACTGAATCTCGGAAACATCGGGCAGTTCCGACCGCACTATGCAGTAAAGCACCCTTTACACTCGTGGATTGAAATTTATTGACACGCCATAATTACACGCCACGGAAGTTGATTGTGCAGCATTCTGATTCTCATTAGACGCGCGCGTGGTTCGCATGAAATTTTCGCTCAAAATTCGCATCAAAATGGGCGCGTGTAATGTTTAAAGGATATCTTGAAACTGCTGACTAGAGTAGAAGTAGGATATAATACTACGTACAGCGATTGATAAGTATATACGAAACGACGCATAAATAGCAACAGTGCTGTTGTCGTTGACAAATTTTATCTTTAAAAAATGGCGCTGGTTCATTACAGCTCGTAGTGTGACAGTTCGCCAAAATATATAGTCATTTTTACGAAATCAGTGATATTGTTTCATTGTTGCTCGGAAATTTCTTTTTTTCACCGAGCTATTTTTTCAGATTCGGAATCAAATAAAAATCGCACGGAACTATATCTGGCGAATAAGATGGATGAGACAGCAATTCGAAGCGCAACTCGTAAATTTGACCATTGCAACAGTTGGAGTGTGAGCTTTGCTGCATTGTCAAAAATCATTGAAAACGTTTACTTTGACAAGCTGTCACACAAATACCGCGCTAATGAGCTTGCGTTTGTTTTTCTGAAAGATAAAACTTGTTGTCAATGATAACAGCAATGTGATGTCGCTATTTACGCGTTCGCGTTTTAGATACTCATCGATCGTCTCTCGCAGAAGCTCTTTTTTTTTTTCGATGTTCAACTTTTTTTCTGCGAGAAAAAAAAGTTGAACATCGAAATTTTTTAGAATAACAGTACAACGTATTTCGTTAACTTAAATCACGAGTTACTTTCATTGTGCGAAGCCCAACAGTTAATTCCTATTGTAAATGGGAAAAGAAAGAATTCAAGAGTGCTTAGTTTCCCCGGGGATTTCCGCGATAGTAGTATCGATTCGATGACGATGAGATCGAGCGGTTAGAAAACGAGGAAAAAACGCCATTCGAGAAATACACGGGGAGATGCGTGCGCGAGTAGGGGTGCAAAGGTCGACAGGAAAAAGTGCGCGCGTCAGATATACGATACGTACATATATGTGTGTATATTCGTTACTGAGAATGGGTTAAGCGTTTCCGAGCTCTATTTGCGTTCCGTCGGAACACACTGTTTGTCTTCAATCCGCGTGGATCGAAAAATATTGAAGAGGTCAGCACACAGAGTTAATGGTATGGCCGAACGATCCGCGCGCTTCAAAATGTATCAAATAACGCGTTAATACGAGTGAAACATAATGAGAGACTTTTTGATTGGTAAAATTATAAGAATCACTATTTGAGCGTGACAATGCACTTCTCGCAAATTCGGGAGCTTATGAAGCACGTTCGGAAATAATTTTCTCTACAACCAGTGTCTTCAGATTATGTTAGGCAACCGATAAGAAGGAGGAAAAAAACGATCACGAAGACTGTTACGTATCCACATGTACTTTGAAACCTGCTTATTTGTAAGAAAGAACATCGAGGATATGAAATGTGAAAAGAATTTCGGTCGGAACACACGGAGAAGCGAGCGGTGATGTACGTTTAATAACGGAAGGTGAGTTGAATTCTTACCGCACATCCGTAATGGAAAAAGACTGTACGATATATAGGAAAGTTTTATTACATATTAGTCGCGCGCAAAGACCGTATATTCTTGGAAGTTTTTGTGACATGGAAAAGCGAAACATATTGTGCAGATATGATAATAAATCGAAATACGGAATTTTTTTTTCTGGTCTAACAACATCTGTTTCAATTAGGATGGAATCATCCTAATCTTATAAAAATATAACATAATATAACACACATAATGGTGAAACAAGAGAAAGGGGAAAGAGAGAGACAGAGAAATAAAACTTAAAAATAACAGATTACTTGAAAATCATACATAGAAACGTGACTTTATAGCTTTACATGGCACGATAGAAAGGTGAAATTATAAAATCTTATTTTTGCAAATATCCCTTACATATTATACTTCGTTGCTTCTTAGAGCTACAGTTATTTCATAGTAAGTACATAGTAATTTCGTAAATACAGGTTTTTACAGAGATTTATATGCAATAAGAAAACAAGACTGTGCAAACTCACGTGTACAGCGGCACTCCGGCTTCGTCTTTAAACCAGAAAACCATGTGCAGCTCGTCTTCGCCAGGCGGAGTTATATCGCACGGTAATTCGACGGGTCTTCCTTCCACCACGCTGATGTTTACCAGCGGAACTGAAAACAGAACGTTTCGGTCAATAATCGCCTTGTCGAGAAAATTGAAGCGAAGCTCGCTGTCTAACACTAAGTGGTTCAGCAAAATAAATAACAAATAAATTAGTATTTATTTCGGAATACATATATATCGCAAGACACCAATTAGCTTTAACTCTGTTAAACATAACGTAGTTATTCTAATTGATTTCGTTTATATATGGTTCAAATTTAAAATCGAGCTTTACACTTTTATTACAAAAAAATATTCAGCTATGAAGATCTCCAATCTTCGAAACAAAAACCGCGAATCTGTGCATCAAGGAAAAACGAATTTTACGAAGACTTTTTCCAGCGAGCGTTTACAACGAGATACAGATTCACGTGTAAATCGATAAGTAATACTCGTGTCCTGTTCGATATCGAAAATATATATACCAAGCGCGGTTGTTCGCCGCGCCGGCCAGCGATGAGACGATACGCGAAATCGGAACTCGCGATGGGATTAAGAGATTCGGCTTATGAAATTCCGAGGGGTGCATTCCGGGAACTGTGATTTCTCTCTCTCTCTCTTTCTCTTTGCCGCTGGCCGGCGGCGCAATCCGGACTGATTCGAGTAAGCGGATAGTCCGTTGGCCAGATCGCACGGAAAGGCCAATTCCTTCCGTAAATTTCCAGTAGGCTATTTCGAAGAAACGAGTTTCCATTCGATTCGGTCGGCTGCCTTCGTTCTCTTCCCGCGTGACGAGCGGACAGAATTTGTACCGTTGTGCTTTGGGAGAAGAGAAAGCACAAGTTTCCGTGGCGCACGTGCAAGCGTACATCTCTCCTAGACTTTTTGTCGATCGCTGACCGACGGGAGAAAGAAAGTGTCTCGCTTCGCCGCTTCCGATTTGTCGCGGTGCTTTCTATGTATGTGCAGATTAAATGAAAATAAAAAGCCTCTCTATAGCGTTGAGATAACAACTACATCCACTTTTAAGTTTTTAGACGAATTTTTTACTCGATAATATTTGATAACAAATTGAATAGATAATATTTGAGTGAGAAAAAAAAATAAAAAGCGCAATATCCATGAAAAGTAGTAAAAAGCTCTTGTTTCAATAGATAAAGAGAAGAGCAGTTACGAATCTTTGATCTCTTCTCGGCAGTTACGAATCTTTTATCTCTTCTCAATAATCGATATGTGTCGACGCGACGGTTTTCTTAACTGCGTGCCCGCGTGTTGCACGTTTAAAAATGGAACTTTAAAAAACCTTATCAACGCGCATGAGAGAGCAAGGGGGACAAGTATAAAGATTAGCATAGGCTTAGTATTTATTGCATGCCTCCGGCTCCAACGGCGAGCATAAATATTGTTTAAGGGCGACTCTTTATCATATAAACGCCCCGGCGTAACGGTGCTCATTTGAATTCCCGCTTTTTCCAGAGCATAAAATGGGCTTCGTCGACGGCGCAACAAGCCGTTTACTCTCCGCTAGCAGAGTTGTGCCGGGCGTCGTTGTTACGACGCGCTGCACCAAAGGCGGCTGTAGGAAAGCCGCAATCGTTCGCCATTGCGCGTGGGAAATGCAAGAAGACTTCGTGGATTCGTTATAATTTCATGTACGTAGCTTGTGCAACTCACGCTCGGTTTAGCGTTTCGTTTTTATACACGTTGTTTAACCGTTGATAAATTCAAACGGCTGGCGGCGTGACCAGATTTCGAAACAAGCCATCTGGAAAGCTCTTTTACTAAAAAGAACAAACGTTTTTACTATATATATGTATATATATTTGCGATTTTAAATTTCCTCCCGCATATTTTATTGTTCGATTGTGTTCATTCAGAAGAATTGTAATGAATGTAAAAAAGACTACAGAATAAAATTTTAAGGACAAGTGGATTGTATCGATTTTTCTATTTTGTCGATTCACGTGTTTGCGTTTCCAACACATTAATATTTTTTCTTCGTTTTAACCTATATTCTCATTCACACTTAGTATCTGCTGATTATATATATCTTCACAGAAAAAACCCTCATTAGATGTCCATTAAATGTTCACAGATCCTTGCAATATTTAACGGACGTTACCTCTAATGAGGTTTCTGTGTATTTATGTTCTGTGTGAGATATGATATCTAAGTTGATGATAAAAAAAAGAGGAAGAACACTAACTGGGGGTGACAGATCATCGATCGGCCAATGTGTGTATGTACGCGTGTGTAGTTTAAATACTAGAAGAACCTTGAAAGCCGTTTCGATTAATAGAATTCCGCAACACGTCCGCAATTAACCCTCAAAGACCCGAGGCATTGGTCGAAATATCCACCGGCGCTAATGGCGGATGATAGTCGTGTTGCATCCGAAACGCATTTAATGAATTCATTATCGATCTAAATCGGCACTCAGTGTCCGCGTTTCGAATATGCGACACGGAGAGAGAACAGAGAAAGAGAGAGAGAGAGAGAGAGAGAGAGAGAGAGAGAGAGAGAGAAAGAGAGAAAGAGAAAGAAGGAGCAGAGTTGCGAGTTTGCTAGGTCACGAAATCGAAATCGGAACGATGCAGCGCGTCGTAACACGTTGATTGGACAAGTTTTTCAGTCAATTCGCATCAAAGGAAATTTCAGTTTTCGTCGATTGGCGAAAATTGTTTTTCGTTAATGCAATCGCCGCGTTCGATTGCAGATATTATAGTCAGTTACGAGAAAAAAAATACAAGAAATAGTTTCTCTGTACAGAAAGTCCCTCCCCCAAAATGTAAACATATTGTTTATTGTATAATGTATTGCACGTATAAAAAAAAGAACACTGCAAGTCCAGAAGTTTTGTTGCCCACGTAAAGTAAGACTTTGGAATCGTGTCTGATTAAATGTCGCACAAATGAAGCTTCAGCTCGCGCGAACGACTTGAAAGAGTTTAGTCAATATCTGCAGAAAAGCACGCGGCGAACGGATATATCGTGTTTGAAATGTAACGGACGTGTGACGCTCGGCACTCACGCAACGGCGGTTTTTAACACGTTCAATTATACCGCCGCACCAGCGACGACGACAGATGTTCGGTTACATCACCGTGACGTTGTCGCTCGCGCGTTTCAGGAATGATGTCTTCATTAATAATTAACAACGCGCCCGCTCGGCAGCCTTGCGCTCGGCGTAATTACAACGCGCGCATGAAGCGTCACGCCGAGAAGAGTTACATAATTCTATTAATAATGTTAGGCCATTACATTTGCTGGAGAACCGGCGTGAATAATGAAAACTTCCAACAAAAACTCGGCCGTATGGGTGGCACTAATTGCTAACGAGGAGGAAAGAGATCAAAGTCATCATCTTAATGCAAACGCGTCCCGGAACATTTTGCGCATGTCGTACCTCGCTCCCTACTACCTGCTGTCGTTTCTCTCTCTCTCTCTTCCTCTCGCTTACACTCTCCCGCTCTCTTTTTTCTTTCTTTTTCATCCGTTAATATCGCGCAGCATGTGGTGCAGAGAAGATTGAAGCCAAAGTTTTCGTCCGGAAAAAAAGAATCGCGAGTGGGTGGACGTTGAAGTCCGTTGTGTTCTGCCGAGGGAATTTTCGCCGTGAACTTTTCTGAACTTATACTCCGGAGTCTTCGCCGCGCCACGACATGACAGTAAAAGCAAGTATTTTCATAAATCTCCGAGCGGCGACGTAGATTGATCATGTCGCTGTATCGACGTCGCCATTACTCCGCGGATACACGTTAATAGACGATACCGCTATATCGCATGCAGAGTTAAGGCGCGCGCCATTTATAAAGCGTAAACTCTTCGGAAGATATAAATACGAAGAGAAACATTGATACGCGTTACGCGTTTAACGTGCGCGTATGAATAACGTCATTCGTGATTTATATTCAAGGATCATGTGAATTTGCAAGCACAAATAATTTGGGACCGCGATTGCCGCAGTTAAAATTCAATACACGGCCGGAGCATCGCGAGTGTATCTGGCCGCGAATTAGCTCGAAACAGCAGCAGTTTCGTCGCATTACGAGCGCAGTTGGTACGGTCGGACGGATTCACGAATAGCGGTCGTAGGTCCGTTATTTAGAGGTAGTTAAGTGTCCTGAGCACCCTCCTGCTACCTTCAGAACACTCCTACGGGGTGGTCTTCTCAACTTGGCAAACCCGTTTGCTTCCACTAAGCGTATCAGCCTCGCCATTGTCTACGCTCATTGTCCCCTACGCTTACCTCCACTTCGCGTCTACTTCGTGTCGTATTAAGTTAAAGGGCAGTGCCAGCTAGGACAAATTAGCAGCCACGTTAATCAGTTCCTTAATTTTCCACAGTAGTCCCGCCGGAGTGGAAAATAAAGGAAATGCAGTTTCTCCCTTCCGTTTCCGCGAGTTTTTGCACCAAGAATCATGGCATGAAGAATCTATTGTTTGCGCGGAACGTTCCTTTACACCAAGTTTTAATGGCGAGAGGACTCGTTCGAGATTCTAGCGATAAAAAACTCACCACTCATAAATCGGCAGGAATTACCGAACGAGTTTCGAGACTCCTTAACGCGATTTCGCCGAGATCTGTAAGTTACGGCAGTGCGAGAGAAAGAGAGAGAGGAGAGAGGAGAGAGAGAGAGAGAGGGAAAGAGGATACCCGGATATTTCGAAGCCAGCACGTCGCGAACACTCCTCGTTGACACGCCCAATTTCCGCATTCACCCCGCGACGGAGGCGGATTTCCTGTTTTACGGGACGAGCTTTCCGGGAGGACGCCGCCGCGCCGGTCGCCGCCGCTTTCAGATATACGTGATACGTGGACAATTTCGCAAAGCGAAATAGTGCCGGCATGGCGAAAAGCCCAAGCAGTCCATAAAATCGCGGCAACCGCGCACAGCTCTTTGTCTTCGAATTGAGTGGTAGAATACGGTAGAATCAGTGAAACCAGACGTGGTAGCGCCGCAGTGTGCGAGATGGGATTTCTCATTCCCGCATCCGCGCGCGCTGTTTCGCGAAATCTCGGAGTCGACGACGAACAGCCAGGATTGGAGGGAGTGTTAAGAGGGGGTTGGTCGGAGTGTCCGGGCTGCGCGGCGAAAGTGGTGGCGACAGGATGGCAGAGCCGGGCTTACGCTTTATTGCGTATTTACATATTTTCGCCGAATCCCCGTGACGTTTCATAAAATTCAACGTCTTTACAAGGGTCGGGTGTACGACGCGATGCGACGGCAACGCTTCGTCGACACTTTATACCTTTGAATTTTCGCGACAAAGATTCAGCCGCGTCGGGCGACGACGGGCTTCCGTTTCCGCTTCTTGCTTTTATTTCCCCGCGCATCCTGAATAGAGAAGATCGCTTTAAAAGGATGGAATTTCCCTGCGATCGCGCGCGCTGAAGGACGCGTCGGTTCGGTGACCCGCTTCTGAGTGCTACATCTGACAACGGTATGCTGCGTGCGTTGGCGTAGCGGAGGCACCATGGGAAACGATTCCACAGGTTCCACAACAACGGTTTCCTGATATAGAATTTTCGTTCGAATTGATATGTATGAGGAACGTATCGTGCATGCGATACGCAGATATATATATTCTTTTTGAATATCTTTGAAAATGTACTTTCAATTTGATATGAATGCAAGTCGATGCAAAATTGATAACTGGAAAGGTACACTGTACGAGTACTGTGCACGCTTAGACTTCGACGATATATCTTGCTATAAAAGCAGAAAATGGCGTCCCATGTGCTTTAAATGTGTATTCAACGTAAATTCTGAAAATTAAATCTCCCAAGTATATTAATTTAAAATTGTAATTGTTCTATATGCTATGAGTGTCGAAATTTTATATTAAATTTAATAAAAATGCATTTTGTACACACAGTTCTAATTCAATAACCTTCTCTCTACACGAAGTTTGTACGCTTCGGGGAATTTAATCTCCCACGTCGGGTCATATCGAGCAAGTATCCTCGATTTTTCTTGTCAGCTGCGCCGAGCGACCTGTTGACAAATAATTTTCTCGACCGACAAAACACAGGCTGCAGAGAGCGAAAGGGAATTCATTGGACCGAGTCGCGCTTTGTCTTGGCTGAACTCGGTGCACGAAGCCGCCTCGTGAAAGTTCCCGTCGACTCCATACCGCAGGGATTAAACTTGGTACGGTTCTTCGGAGAAGATCCTTGGAGGTAGGTAAGCGTATATAGATAGATGTATGTAGGAGACTGAGGTAGAGGGTGAGGATATCGCGGAAAAGCTGGACCCGGCCGTACTTCTCCCGACAGCCATCGAATCGCGTTAAACCTTCGTAAAGCCGAACCACGTGAAATTAATTAGGACGTTTACGAGCGAGTCTGGTTACGGCGGGGGTCGCTCTCGCCGATTAACCGACACGAGTGGCTCTCATAAAATTCGACGAAAGAGTGGATTAACTGACTCCATCATCTAGGACCGCTCTCGAACTCTTCGATTTCCGCGGAATGAAAAATAATAGGAAGTCACCGCCGCCGTTAGCGCGCGAGAGGATCCAAGTGGATGATATGGGCTTAGTTGAACTTAATGTGGTTAGTTGCGAGCGATGAGACACAGTAACACGTTCCACTTCGGAATCTCACAGGCCATCTACCAGCTCGCAATAGCCGAACGGTGTTAGAATTCTGGTATATAGCAATTCGAATTTCGAACGTGTTATATTTCCCGCGTTAGTTTTTTACCTCGTATGTGTTCTGTTACACATACAGTTATAGAGTTGTACAGTAAACTATGCACTTATGTGTGTGTAACGTAGGTAAATTCAAAAAAAATTACAAAGTTATGTTTCTTTAGATTTTTATGTAAATATGTGTGTGTGTGTGTGTATCTAGCGAGTATCAAATTAATACCGATTTCAGAAGTTACATGCAAACGCGCTGAATTGAATTTTCCAAAACTTTAGTTTATTTGTAGCGCATTCACGACGAACTTTCGTATAGATCCAGCGAATTGTGGACGCAAACCCGTGCCGATTTGCCAGTTGAATCAAGAGAATCAGGATATCCTGAAAATTCGCTGCCAGGACCAGAGCGGCCTGCCGGCGCATCGCTACATCGCAGGGGAGTCGTAGTTTGCAGGAAAGCAGGCTAATTGAGAGGTCGGCCTCTAGAGAACAGAACGAATCGCTTTAGCTTTACCCCGCTTCCGCTCTTATCTTACCGCTCTTCTCTTCTCCTCCTCCTCTTTCTCTCTCTCTCTCTCTCTCTCTCACTCTCACTCTATCTCTCTCTTTCGTTTCTCGAGCTTCCAGTGGCGCGCTTCCAGCGTATAACGACGTCGCTCCTAAATTATTAATAAATCCTTACCCCACGAGATACCCATTGTGTTGCTCGAGAGCTAGATTCCTTTCAATCTTCTTTGCTGATGATAACTGGGAAAGATGTGTACGATAGATACCGAAGAATTTGTTAGTCAAACGCACAATTTTTGTCAATTGAATGGATATTTTTGTATTTCGCAAAAATATGATTTTTGATGAAATAAACAAAAAGGCAATTTTAAGATAAGTTTAACTCGACACGAGATAATAGAGAGTTAAATCGTAAAATAAAACGATCATGAGAAAACACACATTTTATTGCGTTCAAGTTTGCATTCTAAACAAGACTCGTCGAATCATTAACTGCAGGCGCATTGTTTCACAAAGCAGCGAACAATTCTCACTCTCTTCTAACGACGCGCATTGTCGGCTTGCGTAATTAATTTCCCCCTTCCCTTTTCTCTCTCTCTCTCTCTCTTTTTTTCACTCTCTCTTTCTTTTGGCGTTCACACTTGTGGAAAGAGCATTTACGTTTTGAACAGCGGCACGTAACGTGTGGACGTATGGCGCCTCGGCATTGATGCGACATAGAACGTCCGTAATACGATGAACGTTACGGCGACGTCCCCGGTCGTCGTGGCGGGCGACGTCTGACGTCGGTGTTACTGGGTAGCGCTGTTGCTGCTATTGCATTGTGCAACGCTAGCACCAGCCCGCGAGACACTGAGTTACGAGCCACGGAAGGGAGGTCGCGGCCACTTCCGGTTGTAATGCAGTTTGCGCAACAATGGGAGCCACAATGGGCCAAGGGACCCCACGTAACACTGCGCTCCCTTCGGAGACGTTGGCCTTTGACCGAGGATCAAAGCACCTTCCCTCACGTCCGACCTAGTGTAATTCGCGCGAAACCTTTACCGGTGGGATGGACCCGCCGATCTTCAGTGAGTGCGGATTCATGGCCAGTGGATTGTAACTTGGTCGCCGCCGCCGACGATCGAATGAGTGATTTCAAATTATCGGAATCTCGTTCGAGCGGCGGGATTACTCCTCGGAGTATCGGGATGCGGTATAACCGGTTCGTAATACGATACAATGAGTTTTAATTGATGTACCGGCTATGCAATAGTACATGTACATTTACACGAGAGAAGATTTAGATAGTAGAAAATTAATCGGATAGATGTCCACATAAATGCGAGAAAAGATACTTATATTTGATGAATTATTAATGCTTGCGGAAGCAAAGCTGGAGGCAGGAATAAAAATAAATCTATCGGGTCTCATTAAAGTCCAGTAGTTCGTGACTGCAACGGTGAAACGTGTAAAGACGATCATTTAACAGATTTTAACTGCTGGTCGAGTTTCAGATCGGAATCTCAGATGAGAGAAGCGATGTATTTAAGATATCTTTAATTAACGTACTTTTCGTTGCAAATCTAATCGGTGGGCGTTAATGAAAGCCGTCGAAGAGAACGTTTCTTCATTCCGACCGTTTCCTTTATTATGACCGAAAGAGGAGGATAGAATTGGCGGAAAACGAGCGGCATCGCTTAGTTGTCGGCTGTGCTGAAGAAGAGTTCTCGGTTGGGAAGTTCTCCAGTTTATCATGGAGGAAAAAAAGACGTGGACTCGACAGAAACAACCGAGCGAATTCAAGCAAACGGCGCAATTTAATTCTTAGAAATGGATTTTATTTAATATATGGCACATATATTAAATCTGCAATTTGTTGTCATGTTGTGAAACAAAATCCGCAAGAAACGTAACATTTTTAACGTAAAGCATTTGGAAGAAATATGATAATCTCGCTCTTTATAGGCTAGATCTGACAAGTTTGTCTCACTGAGTATTTACGTCACTAGCATGCGCACTTCCCGAATCGCGAGATAAATGCGAACGCGTTAGTCGACAGCGCGGGATTGAATTAATCCCGGATAAAGAATTAGCGTGGGAGGACTGAGATCGTTAGAACACGGCGATAAGGAAAGCGCGATGAAAAGAAGTGAGATAGAAAAGAGAATAAGGACAAGGTAGATTCTTCTCGTGAGAACCTTCTTTCGAAAACTTTAAATAATGTTTGTAAACTCCACCCTAAGTAATTCGCGTAAGAAAAGAGAATTCAGGACCCGCGGCGAATGGCGGATCGAGTTAACGACAACTTTAGAAATAATGCCATGATCTTGCGGTCGATTATATCTCAACGAGCGAAAGGATGACAGATAAGCGGAACAAACGCTGCAGATTGTAGATTGGTGCGAACATGTCTATTCGCATCGATTTTTTTAAGAGTGAAAATCAATATTCTTATGTAATCAACAAATATGTACTTAACATTTCACTTTTCAGTACTCGAGTACGAGAGAAAAATATGATTGTTATTTCGAATTGTATGATTAATAATTAAAATAAAAGTTTTAATCACTCTTACAAATGTCACCTGTGATATCGTAACATAAATTTCAGAGATTTGCTCGAAACTATAAACGTTTCAAGTTTTGCCTGCGCGACAGAAAAATATAACACTTTTTTCTAATGACGATCACGCTGCTAATTCTCTTTTTTTTCTCTGCAGCAGTCACGACGAAATAAAATATAGGATAGCACGTGTGCATCAGTATCGGCGGAAAATCAGTAGCGACTCATTCACCGAATTTTCCTCTGACAATCCAGCTTCCAGTACTCGAACGAATGTAATTGTTTGATCGTCGTCTAGTTGGTAGACATGTACGGATGCCCGACGACGGCATATTGGTATTTGCTTGTCGCACGCGTCAATACCGTCACTTAACTAGCAAATATCCGACCTGAAGCGAGGTAGATAGGCGGCCGCCAAACCCCCGACCAAGCTTGCCCACCTACAAATCCCGTGCTTGATAATGTCACCTATTGTGACTGTTCTAGCGCAGACTGCGCATTGCAAACATCAGAGATTTGGATTACAATAAATTTTCGTTTCCACCGCGCCTCTCAAGCTGTTACAACAATCAATGAAAAGTGTTGAGAAACATTCTCTCTCTCTCTCTTTCTCTCTCTATTTTTCAAAACAGAGAAAAATATATTATTCTCTCTCTTTTTAAAATTAAAATCTTATATTAAATCTTATTATAATATCTGCTTTATTGCGTTTTTAAATCTTTATTTTACTTTATTTTTCAATTTTTATTTTTCACTTTATGCATTTTATATGTGAGTAACAAATTTATTACATTGCAACGTTAAATTATTTTGATACATTAAATGATTGCTTTGTGAAATATAAAGATTAAAGAATCATTGATTTCTTCACTTATTTACTTAAAAGTTTCGAGAAGTTCTCCAGAGAATTTAGTTCGACTAAGTCGCAGCGCGTACACATTCGAACGATTAAAGACAAGAATAAATTTCGACAAATGAACTCACGAACTTTCCTTCTCGCCGATAGAAGTACAGAGTGCAGGGAAGGTTATCGGCGATTTCACGAGCTCGCCTGTTTATTTTCACCGCAGCTTGGTTTTACTACTTTGTTTTTCCCCGGGGAAAAACACACGATCGTCTCGGTCCGTATTCAAAGATGTTGGGGCAATTTTATTCGTTATGTAGCTTGCTGCAAACACGCTTCTAAAACTTGTATAACCGCAATAAGCGACTTTGTTAGTTTCAAATATTATTTTTACAGGCAGAGGCATTAACGTTTTTACACATAAAGTTGCACTTTTCATTGTTAAGATATCATTAAAGCATTATTGGTGCAACTTCATGTGTAAAGGTATAAATGCTCTTTTGCATGTTTCCATTTCAGCTTTTTTTTTTTAGCCATAATTGTATCTCGTTTCAGGCAATTATACAGTCTTTCGTGCAATCCGCGAGATAGAAAAATCGTGGCGTCGATGCTAATATCGCAGCGAGCAATTAAAGCAGAAAGCACCGATTATACATTGTACATGTATATGTATATATACATATATGTACATATACATACATATAAGGTGTCTAAAAATATTTTGGATTACATTAATTAATTAATAAATATCGTGAATTTTGCAAAATGATAAATGACTTTTCTGTGTTTTTTTTTTTTTTCAGATTAATTCATCTACCTTCACAGTTTGACTTGGTTAAAATTTTTCAGACACTTGTATATATATATATATATATATATACACACACAATATTTCAGCTTGAAAAGCTCTTTCCGCTCTATTTATTTGAGAAAAACAGAACTCGATATTTTTTTTGCGCTCGATGTCGTAGAGTGGAATGCCAATCTAATCGCTAAACGTCCTTTCTCCCGTGCTCGTGTAGTCCACTGATATTTCCGTTTTTTTTTGCCAGTAAAACATGTCAAATATGGATTTCGTGTGAATTCAGTGATCGGCTCCGGATTCAGTGAGAATGGTCGAACCGTTGAAAAGTTTTGTTTCGCTATTACGGCTACGCGATAACAGTCAATTCGTGTCAGCGTAACTTGCTGCCCAATATGTTACCTAGCGTTTTGACAAAATATTTTGTTTTTGCTCATGAATTGTATGCGCAAAGAACACTTCCTGCCAAAAATAACGCGCCGTTTCCAGTGTGACGGTTAATTCGCACACGATGACGCTCGAAATGGCCGATTGGGACAGTCAGTTCGCGGATTGTCAATGTTGAGACCGCGTATGCGCGACGACGCGGTGTACATGTGTGCGGATAAATGAGGATAATGCGAAACGCGAGAATAAATGCACGACGAACGAATGGTATGTATTATGCGCCGACGGCGTTAAACTGTATTTGGGAATGACAATGCTCGAGCGTAGTAGAAACGTTCCGGTGCTAATTAAAACCGTGAATAATTGACCGTCCGGCGCTTTCCAATAATTAATTCCATCGTCGGAGATAACGTCACGATTCGTTCCGTATAGACGTAAACGCCAACGAGATCGGTGTAGCCAAGCGTGTTTGCATGGCTGTGCGTTCGGCAGCGTCCAGTTTCAACATATGCGTTTTATCCGTCGCGTTGATATATCCGCGAATTCATGCTGTGATGTCGCACTGCGCGTTGCGCTCGTTCAATTTTCATCGAAATCGCACAACTTGACAGACATATCAATACATTATACTAAACAAATCGTTTTTAACAAATCGTCCGCCCGAATAGTTATTCGAGATAAATCAATTTGCTTTAAAGTAAGTTGTGTTGAAATTAAACGTTGTAATTTCGATTAAAGATGATTGTTTTTCTTTTTTTTTT
Organism: Pseudomyrmex cubaensis; assembly: GCA_014825685.1. Lineage (NCBI taxonomy): Eukaryota > Metazoa > Arthropoda > Insecta > Hymenoptera > Formicidae > Pseudomyrmex > Pseudomyrmex cubaensis. Next base: position 31,839 of record QVOA01012403.1, on the reverse strand, counting down.
TTACTAGCATAAATTGGTAGTTTTAATTAAAGCGCGCGCGCGCGTGTGTGTGTATGAACTTTTTCCACATATTACGATATCATAATTTTCTATTCTACAATAAATACGCAATAAACGTTTGATAATGATCACGTTCTATCACGCATTTCTCCACACATATACGTAATCATAGGCTCGTATAACTTTATGACACGATAATAATATGTGAGCATACATAACAAGAATTTACGACAAATGATATCGAAAATGATGTATTAATCATTAGCAGTCTATAATAACACGATCGAGAGAGAGAGAGTATTCGCGCGCGCGTTACGCGATGCCATTATTATTTATTCATGTGGTTCTAATTGAGTCACGTAGAAAGCTTCAGCATAGGGTCATAAAATATATTTCGCGCGTTGCGAAATGTATCTTTCGAGATTCGCCAGCGATATGGGGAAAGGGAGTTATTAAACGTGGAAAAGCGCGCGCGTGCGAACCTTGAGACATCGACTAACCCAATTTAAGATTGCCGCGAGAGTATTTCGCGTCCCGAGCAAAATTGTAATTAAAAGTAAATAAAGTCATCTGGATAGATAAGCCGAGAGATGGAAAAGAATGAGAAAATGCGCGGGAGAGGATTCCGGACTTACTACGTGTGCGTTCCCACGCAAGATAGATTGCCGCGTATGATTGCGCGGAGGTCTCTCTCTCTCTTTCTCTCTTGAAAGTTTCAGCAGAATTCTAAATGTAATTTCATCAAGGTGAGTGCTCGTTACTCCGGCAGCCGAGGATGTGAACGTGCACGATGATCCCGTCTTCGATATATCGCGGCGGTGTACTTAGCAGTAGTGGCGCGCGCGTTAAAAGTACGCTATCGGATTATTTAATGCCCGGGACAGAGTTAAGGCGGAAGAGATACACACGACAGATCATACACACGATCGGTAGGTATATAGTAAGTATATGATGGCCGCGAGTAGTTTACAGATAATTGTCGAGATCATGAAAGTCGGCCATTCGGACGAAATTGTTAACTTAATTCTATTCCCTAATTCAATTAACGGCGTGCCTCCGAGCCAGACGGGATAGACCCGCCGTGTGATTAAATGGAAAGTACTTTCGCGCAGGAAAGCGATCTTTCACGCTTTCCACGTTTCCAGAGAGGTAACAGGCGAGACTCCCCTCGTTCCACACATCCGATGGTCTACCTTAGTAATCTGCCTTAGTGACGAGGTGCAGCCCGTCGGGCATTTATTTCCGGCTCGTCCGTTCTGCTGCTCGTTCTCGCATTACTTCAGCGTCACCGCAATGTTACGACATGCGCCGTCGTTGTGACGCGTTTGTGAAAGAGGTCGCACCGTGAAAGAGGTCGTCGTCAGACATTTCTAAAGTTGTAAACGCGAGAATTATCCAACAGTATTATCATCAAGCAACTTTTCTCAACGAACATATTTATAAATCGAGAAACATATTTTCAAAACATGGAATATTTCACAACGTGTCAATTGGAACAAATGCGATCGTAACATTAAGAGATTACGAAAACGTCATGTCATCACCGCAAACTAATTCTCTGTCATTATAACGTATTAACTTGAAGTAAAAGTATATTTAATTTAAACGGTTCAAAATAAAACCGCCTTGACGCAACCTCTTAAAGTGAATATAATTAAATACAGAAAGAAGTTTAAAGGAAACGTGCACAGATTACCGTAAGAAGAATTGTATTTAATTAAAAAGAAATTGAGATCGTTAGTTGGACGAATTTAGCATACGTAACTAACAAAAGATACTGAAATAAATAGAACGTTTCGGAATACGTTAAAAAAAAAAACAAAAAAAACTGCAAAAGTGCTGTACTCGTGTTGGTACGTCGCATTCGGAGAATCTTCTTTTAATCAATAATATAAATTCGTATATATGTATTTAAATTCGTGGCAAATCACTTCCACACGCACATCGCTGGCAACAAAATCCACTTTATCTTCCATTTATGTTTTATTCATTATAGATACATCACTGTCAAAATTTAGTGGTTGAATTTTCACCGGAAGGTTTCTTCCGCGCTAAAAGCACATCCAGAACTAGAATTTAATAGCAAATGGAAATTTAATAGTGGAGATTAATTATGTGAAAGAATATGTACGTATATAAATAGTATAATATTTGATTTCATACACAAGCTGTTCCACAACTACCTTCTTTTAATAGCCAAAATTATTCTGAGATAAAAATCCTAGCATCAAAATGTAGAAATAAAAATCATATGCATACTTTGGAGAAATGAGTTTGGAATCTCTCAATAGATACAAGACTTCCCCGGTCAACAACTCCCGTACGAAAGAGTGCATCCAGTCGGCGAGAAGAGACGCTCTCTTCTCAAATAATTCCTATATTATTGATAATTTCAAGAAAATTGGCGTTTACGTTTAATATACCTAAGTCTACGTTTTATATTTTAAAGAATATTATTACCGTGCGATATTCGCAAAATAATTGTAGCATCTTGCGAGTTGCACGGCGCGCAAGGGCTGGTAGTGTTATTAGAAAGGCTTGTATTCTTTGGGAAACGTGAGATATACAGGCAAAACCGTTCGAATCGGTTAAGCCGAGAATGATTGCCTCTAATTTCTACCGACGAGAATGGCAAGAAACTTCCTAATGCTTTCAACATGCTTCCTGTTAGCTGGTATCAGCTACCGCCCAGGCATCAGCCACCGCTTTTTGCTTCCGGATATACGAAGCGCCGCGCGATCTACGTGACTGCGTTCGACACGTGCTTCGGAACGGTCAGTTTCATCCGATTAATTCGCGCGATAAAGGGGAATATTGCCGACGTGACCGAGAAACGTGGTAAGAAGTTGACCGTTTCTATCTAGAGATTTAGATTTATAGATTCTAACTCTCGCGATCGTTATAATTTAAAAAAGGTCACCTTTTTTTATCGATGAGATGTCCTGACCTGAATGTATTTTTAACATGGTTTGGATTTCTTAAGTGGTCAAGAGGTTGCAAGATCATCTTGGCTCGTGTCATCCCTTTATTGTTAAATGCGCAGAAAGATATGTGCAAAAATTTCAATTATAAAATAGATCAGATATTCTCGTAAGATAGAGTTTGGAATTCGTGAGATGGCATATATTAGGTACATATTTTTATTTTTTTATATTCCTATGATATATTTGACTTTCCCAGAAAATAATACTTCAATCATTTTCCACTACGGTCTCTCATACTCTATTGCGTAATTCAATTCTGGTTGTAACAAAGGCACCGATTATTTAATATATCATTGAGCACAGTAAATCTAACCAGTCAATTAGCGGGAGAATGTGCGCGCACACACACACACACAGATTACACATCGAGATTATCCGACATTCGGGATCCAAGAAGCGATATATTAGCCTATCAATGTAACCGCGTTTGACTTGGGCTTCGAAACGAAACGGTCGGACTCATCAGACTAATCCTCGTGATAATCAAGAGTACTTCGGCCGGCTTAATTACGAGGGTCGGTGCGCGCAATTACGCGTTCGCCGCACGACACACGGGGGCTTTGCCGAGTTCCCATTTTCAGCTTGTTGGCGTCCGCTTGCTCGAATAAATATTTCATCATACCGTGCGCTCCGCTCACAGGACGCGAGTTTTCCCCATCAATTAACGCAATGAGATTTGAAACTTAAATGCGCGCAAATCGGATCTGGATGCGATCCTTACGACAATTTCAACGAACGGTGGATAACGTACGCGTATCTACTTCAGTATCGGAAGCGTTACCATGGCCGCGTTTCACATACCATCGATAGTATCAAATTAGCGTCTTCAACGCGTATAATTCGATTTGGCTTTGATTTGATACCGTCGTGATATTACGATTTACTGGCAGTTTGCGTCAAACGCTGTAATTGAAATAGCTGCACACATCACATATCGGTCGTCTCGAATTTCATTACCTATTAATCGTGTGTTTTGCATTATAATTCTCTCCGCATTACTGTCATTTAGCATACACATTCGACTGATATACAGCGATACGGTCTCATGGTAAAATCGTCGAGAAATATCGTGACGAGTAACGCGCAATTGCACTCTTTTTTTTTCATCATTTTACGTACCGAAAAAACAAATTCCATGCGCCCAACTTGTCCAAGTAATTTGAAGGCAAAAAGAAGACATCGTTTCGTGACACATAATTATCGCGCTGACTCTCTGTTCTTTGGTCAAAGTTCAGAGAGAGAGAGAGATGCTCTCGAGGAGAGAACAAGTTTGTAAGAATCGTTGAGAACGAGCTACGACGAAAGTTTTCATCAAGGAGCGATGTAGCGGCGTGCGATGTCGCGTCTTAAGCATACGTATTTTCATACACCGGGCCGAAAGAGAGCGGAGCGAGAAGGAGGTGCTGCAACGAGGGAGAATCTTTGGGTAGAAATGTCGGGTTGGGTTCCTTAAGAGCGCAGCTACCCGTTGCTTTGGTAGCGACAAACTTCGAACAAGTCGAGCAATCTGGAATCGAATGGAGTTTCGGGGACTTAGCCGAGTGAAAAATTGCTGGAGCAACTTTCGCGCGACGCTCCCGGACCCATTAAGCGACTCAACAAGTACGATTCCAGTAACCATTTTGCCGGTGCGCTTTGAATAGGAGAAATCCCGGAACGTGCATCGTGTCGCATCGGCGCGGCGGGGAACAGAAAATTAGGCGGAGCTCCGCAGCAGCGGAGAAAATTGTTTGTATCGTGCCGGGGCGCGCGCCTCTATCGTGAAAGCTACGTCGAGGGAATGGTTGGAAAACGGCAAACAATCAAAGTAGACGTGGTTCACTGCTCTCGCTGCAGCGAGAGTCATCCACGGGTTTTCCACGAGTGAATTCACGCGAGAACACCAAGCTTCCGTAATTTCGCTAATCCGGCCTATTTGGTGGTTTCTTGACGCGGATAAATTTCTCCAAGCAAAATTATCGGTAAGCGAAGCTAATGACGAAAAAAAGGAGTGTAATCGAACACTCTCAGATCGCATCAAAACGCACGTACGTCTGTGTTTGCGAAAGAAACTAAACAAGAGAGACCGGAAATATACACGAATATAATTTTTAATTTATTGAAAAAGAAACCAACGAAAGTGCTAAGTCACGACGCCAGCTTTGCTCTCCGCAGAAGTAATCTGCCTAATCTCGTGCCCTCTTCGCGTGCATTCATTCTCTCCTTTCTTCTCTTCCTGCGCGTCCAGGATTTAAATTCTCCAATGACGGACTGTTCCGGTTTAACGAGTACCTTTCGGGCCCTTCATTAGCGTATATATCTCACTTTTCATTCCGCGTAAATGTGTTTTCACCGCTCTATTACCGGACCCTGGACCCGAAGGCGGAGAAGTTTCGCAATGAACATGCAGGCAACGGCGCCAAGCAAAAGGGTCGTAAATTTTCGACAGTTTTACAGGCAAATTCGCGACAGCTAAAAGTGAACGCAGTCAAGTCTAATGTACAGCGCATACTTTTCCCGTTTTACTCATCAGCGAAGGCAGCGAAAACGACGTACTTTGACCCGTCGCAGTTCAAAGTTCTCTTCGCAACAATATCGTACAGAAAGAGTACCGTTTTAGCTTTATGAAAAGAGTATTAAGAAGTAAATTAGAATGGGAGAATAGTTTCAAAGTACATGCTGTCTCGTTGACTCTTGAATCTTGTAAGTGTAACTTGTATCGGTTAAGACTACGTACACATTACGAGTTTATTGTATCGGGTACATTGAAACGAAAAGTGAATTCTATGAATTGGTCGATATAATCCATTCAAGCGTAATATATTGAAATATTTTTACCAAGTTTTTTCTTTAAACTGGCTCAGAAAGAGGCGTATTATATATAGTAACTTGAATATCTCGAGAACGGATTAATATTTTCCAATGAATGAAGTATCATTTTAATCAGGATCTTAGACTCTACATTTTGATGTATATGTCATTATCCCTTATACTTGCAATTTTCTGTTTAGGGTTGCGTTCGCTTGTATATTCATTTAATAGGATTCGAAAATTCATTTTCTTAATTAATTGTTATTATTGAAGAAAGATAAAAATTTTTATTGAGAATAGTATTAGAGCTTGCTCATTTCGGACCGATATTTCTGAGGCGCTTACTATCCTCAAAACGTAAATTTGTAATCGGTAGACCTCGATTATCTAATCCTTTACATCTGACAGCTAGACACTTTCGAAGTGTCCCCTCTTTCCCCTTTTATATTGAAAAGGATGAAAATCATTCAACGGGGCACAAAAATGTATTGTTTGCACTACAAGAGTAAAAAACTAGCGAACAAAAGATCTATAGATTTGAATATAAAGAATGTAACGTCGGGCTTTGTGTAAGGGATTGTTTTGAAGTTTACATTTTACAAAAAAACTTTTAGTGCACAAAAACGCATTTGTTATTTACTAAAATCATCATTTCCGATAAAAGTTTTTTTTTTAAACACTCCCGAAAAGATCAAAGTATTCTAAATCAATTACACGTATCTAACATATATCAGAGCTACAGAATTTTAGGGTAAAAGCAATTTTACGCGAAAAAGTAATTTTAAAGAACTATACATAAATGAAAAAGTTAATTAAATAACAATTACATCAAAAGGAGGAAAGAAAAAAAGAGAGAGAGAGAGAAAGTAAATGAGTAAAAAAGAAGAATAATTACGCGGATGTTTTTGCGCAGCGTATTTTTAATGCATCGCCGCGCAGACGCGGATCAACGTTATTTCTGATCCTGATTCGATCGCAATCAAAGGAGAATCACATTAATCGCAAATACGTGCCATTGATAAAATTTAATTGATCGCTTCGGCAACGCGTCGTGCTCGCCAGCCGTGTCAATATATTTTAATTAACATCTCTCTTTAATTGACTATATATATATATATATATAGTATATATGTATATATATGTATATATACGTCGAAAATCTATCGCCGTCGTGTGAAAATTCTCTCGCTAAAGAAGCAGAAAGCACGCTGAGGATCAACAATTATTTCCGGCCGGTCGAGCCACGCGAGATGCAATTGGCATGATTGGTATTGGGAGACCGTGAGAGAACACCGGTCAAAGTGGGGGGATAGGGAGGCTTTCGCAAATTTGAATTTGAATCTACGGGCCAAAGAGCTCGACGAGTGAAGTGTTCGGTACATTCCACCCTCAAGCATGGATAGCACAGAGGAAGGCCTGCGGGGTGGGAGATTGAAGGGAAGAGGAGAGGGAAGAGGAAGGGAAAGAGGGGAACGAGTCGAAATCCACTTCGACGGTAATTGCATGTTCGAAGTTATCGCGAATCTACTGCCGCCGCGCGATAGAGGGTCCGGTTCGAGGATCTCCGTTTCCGACATGCGTTTTGCGTATTGATCGATCACGCGCGGATGACATGCCGGCACTTTCTTGCGAGCGAATGGGATAATCCCCAAGTAATTAGCAAAATTACGGAGAACGTGATTCCAATGGGCGAGATTTAACATTACACAGAAAGCGAAAATGTGTTGCCTGTAGAATCGCGAGACAATCATCGTTGTATGAAAAAAAAAAAAAAAAAAAAAAAAAAAATAGAATCGTTTTTTAATTTTTAAGTTTTGTTTTTCTTTGTTTATTATTTGCCAAGCAACCGATTAAAACGCTTGAAAAGTCACTTAAAATTTCGGGGATACTCTATGTTAACAGTAATAACGTGCGTTTCTTCTTCCTCTTTGATATACAACTGAAGAAAACTCTTCGGAATTTTTAGTCGCGAAATGGTTAGAGAAACTGGGTGACGATGCGCGCCATCACTGTGCGATACGATCTCGCTAAAGAGAGATAGCGGTTGGAGAGCTTCTTGCGAGGATCTTCTGGGCCAGATCTACAGCGACTTCGACGGACGGCACGACGCATCGGTTGATCCCGGAAATTCACGGAAAAAGATCCCATGGAGCCCATAACTTTTACGCTTGAATTGCTCTTCTGTACTTTTCAGATCCGAAGCGCGATATACTTGGCGCGCTTCGTTCCCTTGCTCGTATCCCTCCCGCTCGTTAACCCACATCAGCAGAATGTAGAGCGTGTAATTTCTCTTCTATGCCGTCATTAAAGGAGCTTTAAGTCGCAACGAGCGGCCGACGCGCGCGTTTCGAGTTTCGCGGTTAGGTTTAATCGCCTACTAATCGAACTGGCGAAACTTCGACTCGATTATTGCAGCTCTCGATCGGTTAATAGACAACTTCGGCTGCGTTTCCGAGCTATACGTTCCGCACCGATTAACGTAGAAATCACGTGAACTGTCGGTGCTTTATGTATAAATAATTGTTCCAAGTGATAAAATAACGATCAAGTGCTATAGAAACAACGTATTTTCGAGTAAAGCTTTTATTGTTTTATTTGTTTTGTAAATTATGCAATTACGATGTTAACATTACAATGAGAGAAAAAAAGTACATAAAACTCCCATTCGAGGGAAACTTCTTCTTGACCTGTTTCACATATATTATAAAAATCATTCTCTTGAGTAACAATTAAAAGATTTTAATCGTTGTTCATTATTTAATAAAAAGTTTTTAACACAAAAGTTTCATAAATAGAAACCAACGTTTCTAGTTTCCCAACACCGCCATATTTTAGACATGATATATGATGTGTTATACACAAATATTCAACATATTACAGAGCTTACTGTTTTGTTCTGGTTTCTTCAGTCGTACATGTTATCGCTCGAACAGTGTGTTATGTAGTTCTGTGCCAGACTAGATTGGATAATTTCAAAGAGGTTTTTTGAACTTTCAACATGCGTTTACCCGAATTTCTGAATATCACACAGAATTTTGATTCTTTTGTAAACTACTTTTTTACGGTTCTTTTTATTTGTACACTATCGTATACGTGTGGACAAAGGATAGATTCCGCCTTTTCCCTTGCATCCCCTTCCTAAAAAACCTTAACTCAATCCAATCTATAATACGTCACTGCGATAGTAACGTACACTGACAAGCGATGTGCATTATTAAGTGGTACATCGTGACAATGATATTGTAGTAACATAGATTGGGTTAGATTTCTTTCAGAAAGAAAGTGGGACAAAGCCTCGCACGTGTACGATAACGTATGATAGAAACAAAATATTTAATTCTCAAATGTACGATGTCGGAAAACGAGGGTTTATTTATATAACTTCTTTTGTTAATAATTTTTTGATAAACAATGAGCGACGGCTAAAACTTTTTGAAACGTACTCAGGAAAAAAATTTTTATAACATATGTGAAGGACAAGATCATTTGAAAAGCTTCTCCTAAAACAAGAGTTTATTTAATTATAAATACATACTAATTTTTTCATATGCTAATAAAGTATCTTGTATAAAACACACTGAACAGAGGCAATATGTCGACAATATTCAATAAAACGCTTTAAACATCATTCGGTTACAACACTACGTCCACACGCATGAAAGTGTCTCTGTGTACGATCGTAAACGTTACACACATAGCCGATATTTTTATTGGTCTTCTAAAACGAGAGCAATCTGCGTTCCCGAGCTTGTGGAATGTCGCAGTTCTCGAAGTAGTCCAAATATTACGGATGAAAACAGCGGTGCACGGGGCTTCTTCGGTGTAGACTCGGTTCTTAAACCCGGCATCGAAGTCACTAAGCTCGACAAGGACCGCAAAGACAATATTATCTCGGGGAAGTCCCCCGCGATGTTGTTTCCCCGGTTAGCCCTCCAGCTGTTTCGCTGTACGTATAGCGCGCGTGCGTTCCGTCTGATTTTTCGCAAAATCGCTTCAGGATGTGTTTCTCCATTAATGGAGGAACACTGTCGATTTTTAAAATTGCATCTAGTTGGTTGCCACGTCACGCGTTTACTCCCGCGTACGTGCTGTTTGGTCTTTTAACAACGGAGCGTGGACCGATTTATTAAATAAACACGGGCGTTATTAAATGCATTTTCTTCATCCCGACAAACGTTACTTCCTTCCAATCTGAATCGTCGGGAAAACATGGAATGCCATTACAGTTTCATCGATAAAAACGTTTTATTTAACTTGAAACTTAATTTGAAAAATACACGCGCGCATTCTCCTCTCTTCTCTCATAATTTTGTCGCGATTCCTTACTTTTTCATTGTTATTGGAGAATAACCGAATGTTTATCGTCATCCGGACGATAGTTAAAAATTAGGGAAATAATTTTATACAATTATGCAATGTAGACTCGAGTGCTATTTTAAGAATTATTTTTTTTTTTTTCATTCACTCTCAGCATCGCGAAATTTAATCTCTGATTGGACGCAATTAAGATTCAATCTAATACGCTGTCGCAGGAAGGTATGCAAAACAGATTGTAATTGAGTTGTAGGATTGAATCTGAAAAAGGGAATAAATAATAGCGTTTGTTACACTCGCGATTCGTCGACGGAAACTTGAGGGATTGCTACCCAGCTGGCGCGGACATTGAACCTAATGAATAGCAGATGTTCGCGAGAAGAATCCATAACACGTTATCGATCATAAAAATTGTACCGTGTGCGCGTTGTTCATGCGCGCGCGCGAAAAAACGAAACAGATTATACATAAAACAGATTTAATAAGCTGCAAACCGATTTATACTTTTGCGTGGCACGTGGCGCACAGTGTAGGGGAGGCGCGGTAAAATCCGCTGCGAAATAATCACGCGGCCATTAAATATTTCAGGCTATTCTGACCGCAGAAGTAGCTTGAGTGGCGTGCATGCCGCGTGCATCATTTATGTACGGGGCATGCAATACTTGTAGCGTTCATAATCCTCGCTGCGCGTAGCTCACTAGAGAGTGCAGTAATGCGCCCATTACTTACACACGCCACGATCGTATCGCGCTCTCGCCATTCGATAACGATATACTCGACGAGAAAACTGTGTGTTACATAAAACGTGATCGGTGTGTTACGTTTCTTTCACAATTCAGCGATTGCGGCCATTCTGGCGGATAAACATATTATTAGCATTTTTCTACTTGTCAGCCAATCATATCTCGAAATCTCTTTGATCCTGTATATACACGCTCTTTAGAGATTCCACCTGTATGTTCGATTAAATTCATCGATATATTAAAGAAAAAAATTTTTTCTCTGCAATTCTTACACATCTCGCTATGTATTTCATGATGTCTCTCGTTCTCAGAACTTGGACTATACAAGGAAGGACACTTAGAACTGAAGACTGAGCTTGAAGCATTCTACAAATCTTACCGCAGGGGCGCTTCTACAGAAACACGTCTGCACGTCGATGGCCGAACAATGTCGTCCGAACTAGAGCTTTTCTACATTCCCTCGGGCGTTGCGGTATTATTGGATCGGCATTTGTTCGCGATTCTATCGGCGTTTCTGTGATTATTCCGCAGCTTTCTCGGTTTTCCCGTCGGCTGACGAGAAAACGATAACGCAAAGAATTCAAAATGTTTGATTAACGTGATGCGTCAAATAAACGAATGGTCTGCATGAGATCGTATGTGCTTCGACTCTATCTTGTCATCGTTGTCGCGTTTTTGTGATGTACAATAATCCGATTCTTACTTTGTTTATGTACAAAATTGTAAATTGTGAACTTTTTATAAATTAATATAACTCTGTTAATATATTTTACTCGTGGATATAAAATTATGCTACAACTGAGAAAGAGAGTGTCATTTCTTCATTTTAAACATACTTCCTCTTTGCGGATAATATCGCGAGTCAGATCCTCCCTTTATTCACTATCTCACCGCAGCGCACGCGCTAATATAATCCAATACTTGGCACCGACTTTCTGCTAGACTTCTTAATTGCAAATGGAGCTAATGAAGACAGCGGGGAAGCGCGCGTTAATCGGTGCTACTTTATATATACATAGCATGTCAATTTATCTTAATATAAACTTCTCAGCTTGCCTGAGAGAACAGATCGATTTAACGTAATCACATTACTTCGCTCAAAGTAGGCGATTGAAAATTTCACAATCACTAATATAACACCGCGCGTAATTTGAAATTCAAATTGCGAACAATTGGATATTATTTTATAGACAAGCAATGTTGATTTCGTTAATATAAACATGTAATTAATGTTTTGTTTCTTTTATAATCAGAATATAAAATTTAACCGATAAATTGTTATAAAAAACAAAAAACTCGTTTAATTTTGTTGGAACAAAATAACGTTCAGAGTATTTTTTCAAGTTTAAAGACAGTCGGTCGCTTTCAAGTTTTTGGCGGTCCCGGACTTATTTATCTTCGGTTTTAACGGACAGTCAAGACATTATTACAGAATCCGCGTCTTCTTCGCTCGACGATTTACGGCAATATTCCTTGCGAGCGGGAGTTAACTCGGCAGTTAGCACAGACTATCCGCCAAAAAGTTCCGGAGCTCGGACGGAGTTGATGAAGAGGGCGGGGAAACGTTGGTCGAAGCTACCTATCTGCGCGACAGTTTGCTTATTTAAGCTTAGCTTAAGCAAAGCTCCTGGGCTACCGCGGAATGAGCGAAGGAGGAAACTGAGAAAGGTTGAAGAGAAGAAGAAAGAGAACTCGACTACGAATACGTATCATAGCTTTCGTATGCGAAAGATCGAACTTCCGATTTGCCTGCTGGATAACTTTGCGTGCTTTTGCTAATTACGTAGTCATAAATATACTCCTATGCAATCTGTGCTTTGAAATTTTCTTATCAGATGAAAAACAATGATATAATGCAATATATTAAATATATTAAATGTGATATTTTCAAAATACTGATATTTAAAAAATTTTATAAAAAAAAAAGATTACAAAACAATAAAGAAAGAATTATACAAGTTCATATTGTTAATTTGATTAAAAATTTGATACGCGCGATTCCTGCACAAAGCGATTTTATTAAATATATTAAATAATTTGAGAACCAACCGCTGTGAAAAATGAAGAGCCGCAAGTTGAAGAGTGCTCGACCGAATTTCCGTTGCCACGTTGAAGCGGAATACGGTCGGTATTGATGTCGCTTCTGCGGTATTCTTCAGACCGGTCGTAGCGGCGACAGTTACAGCGGACAAAGAAGGAAACGAAGGAGCGTTCCGCGATCTTGGAAATTCTCTCCTCTTTTTATTGGCTTACTTCGTGCTTGGCGCTTTCAGCGCGTCGGGTGTAATCTCCTCCGGTGAATTCAGAGAAGCCGCTGCAACGTGCGCGAGCTGAAAAAGAGCATGCACGGCGAGAACGCGGCGAGGTGTCGGTTTCCGCACAAGCACACCAGCTACACCCTTAGCCCTTCGTAAGCCTTTGACGCCGTGTATTTCCGCGTCGGCATCGCGACGGCTGCGCTCGTAGCGTCGCTATTTCTTCCTGACGTAAGATGGGATTTGCCGTATTCAGCGATGGGATAGACGCGCGGCTTTTCAGTTAGTTTTTTTTCTCCCCCGCCTCCTCCGTCCGACCGCTATGCTTTCGCGAGGGAATTACCGCCGTGTTTTCATCTCGCGCTGCTGCGCCTCGCGCGTATGCCCAGCCGCATAAATTCGTAATCCTTCTCGTTTCATTAGGCCTGTCTCTATACATATATCGTCAAAGAACTGTAAAACTAATGAGCGCACAGACGCACAGCATTGCTATAACGATGGCAGGCACTTCATTAATGTCGCGCGTAATGGCACTTTAATCGCCGCGTCGTTAAATATTTATATTCATGCGAACACATCCGCCGACGCATAAATATGTAAAGCAAACCGCTGTTATAAATATCGGAGAGTTAACTCTAGCAACTTTTTCCGCGTCGTGGGGCAACACACCCCGATAAAAAATAATTTTTCGTAAGGCAAACAGTAACGGTACATATATATTAACCAATAAACGCGCGTCGTATGAGAAACTTGAGTCTGTGCAATGACGTTTTTTTTTCTTTTTTATACACCCGCTATTTTTCCTAACATCGCGCCAAAGCGAATGACGTATATAAAACCAATGGTTATTATCGATGTGCATCATAACATACATGCTGAGCTTTAAGCGTCTTTGGTAAAGAGAAAGAAAAAATGAAACAAACGGGGTGAAAAGCTATTTGTACAGACTGCCCTCTGTAACAACGAGCTCGCTCATAACGTGCAGGTGCGTGAAGAATGATTGTCTTGAAAAATACGAGCTTGGCGGCCTTGATGCTCCGCGGTCTATAGAAGAAATGAGGTTTCAAGAGACTCAAATTTCGTTTATTCATAATTAAATTATTACACGTATGTGTGTGTGTGTGTGTGTGTGTGAATTGTATAACAAATGTACGTACATAACAAATGTATATACATTCATTTATTATTCGTACGCTCGTTATAAAAGTAATAACTTTGCATATCAATTATTTGTGAAGTGTCATCAATTCTGTTATAAAGGTTGTTTATAAATGTTGAGTGATAATAAAAGAGAGAAACTCACATAGGAAATTCAAGTTGCTTGAGTAAAATTAATAACATATAGATCGTTATACAAGGTTTCAAGTGATAAGATATTGTTTGTGCATTGAAGTGCGACGATGTCAAATATTAATGCTCTGTATGTATATACATGTAATCATCATAACTGTTGAACATCCATAGTGGCATTAAGATGATGCGACTAATAAACTGCTAGATAAGTGATAAGGAATGATTATTTTAATTGCGTTCTCTGCGATTATTGTTTTTACTTCCATTTTCTGATAGCACAATTGCGAGTTGCGTAACGAACACTGCGATAATAAATAATAAATATTTCCGGCAAAAATGTTTTGCTGTTTAAATCCCGTGAAATTGTTTTAAGATAATTAAGGAGTCAATTATGAGGTTGAGATTGAAAAGTATGTCAAGCATAGCTAATAATTGAGCAATACACTTGCGGCAATGCTCTTCAATCATTTTTGCGACAGAAAAAAATTGCGGTTCTGTTACGTCAATATCAAGAATAATTTCATACACATATAGGTATATACTTGTAAGATACATACAAATAAGAACGTAATGATAGCTTATTGCGCATAATGATTGACACGAATGTCAACTATTTGTAGTAGAGTAATCACGCGCCACGACCGTAGCGCGATGAATTAATAAAGAGCGATCCAATACGGAAATACATACTGTAACTCGTGACAAGATCATGACGTCTTTTTCACCGTTATTGATGTTCCATTTTCAACAGGAAGTTCGCTCCATTATAATTAGCGAAATTATCTTTATGACAAAGTCAGTGTGCTGATAACGTTTATCAGCAATCGTTAAATATTTCAAAGACCTTGTCTAAATTCTTATCGCACAAAAAATTATTAGACGTGATGAAGTAAAACTAAGTGAGTATGAATATTATATTTGCATGCTATTATTTTCAAGACAGTCTTTCTTCTCTCTTGCGTTGTTCAACTTGCGATCATAATTAACGTAAAAACTCGCGTCACTTTATATTTTCTTGCTTTATAAATTGTTCTCAAGTCACTCTGTGAGTGATAACATTATTTATTTACGCGTTTTTATCTGCAATTAATTAAACCACAAAACGATTAGATATCTCGACGTTCTTTTCGTATCGAGAGATTATATGCTCGGAAGAGGATTTTCTTTATCTCAATTAAATGATTTATTAAAAATATTATCCTCTCGATTTTTGACACATTCTATGATGATATCTTATAATGACAGCAAGCTTTTATATGTTCATAATTATGCTGTAATGCACTTTATTAGAATCGCGGGGGAAATCCTTCATAAGTTAAACAGCGTTTATCAGATAAGTATATGAAGCTACATCTACTCGGAGAGCCCACGTAATTATTAAATACTTAAATTCTCTACTCATGAATTCAATCCGATTACTTCTCATCCTGGAGATTAATTATTCTATAAAGAACGTGAATATTTACTACAATAAGACATACGCTGTATCACAACTTGAATATTACACAGAATCTTTCAATATTTTTTTATTATTTTTGTATTTGGAGCATTTTTTTGTCTATATATCGGTATAAAAATATTAAGAAAAAACACAATTTCTATGTTTAATCTCAATTGCAAATAATGTATTTAAATCAATTTTAGTAAAGATAAGTCACATCTGCCGATACTGAATTAGCAAAAATAAAGATTAAAAAAAAAGTGTCTTATTGAAGAAATGTTTAATGTACTAAAGTATTAAAACATGTGAGCTCTAAATTTAAAAATAAGTTATCTCTCTCTCTTTCTTTTTCTCTCTTTCTTAAAAACGTGACATCGAAGCATTTTATACCGTTGACTATTACAGTTTCATCACCACTGACGACTCTTTGCACAGTTCTGGGTAGTAATTCCTCTCTTCTCTCAAGTTTCTCAGAGTATGTTTACTCATATCCTCAGGAGAAGTTTTAGACTCCGACGGAGGAGGAACAAACGAACGGTCGGAAAGGATAAGAACTTTGTTAATATATGCATTGCTTATACACGCTAATATGTTATCATCCGCTTTACTTACAATTAACGCACTATCTTCATTCGTTCGTTTTGTTCCTCGCGCTGGCATCTTTCGTATAGAAATGAATATCCGTCGGTTAAATGATACAGTACTCGTAAGTGATCGTATGTAATAATAATAACTGCGCGTAATTTTAGCCGGGCAAACCCATCAGAGATAAGTATCCAATGAAACGTATGATAGATATTTGCAGTTGATAGACGCTAATGTCTGAGATGTACGAAAAAAGAAATACCAAGATAGAAAAACCTGTTTCATTATCACAACAGATCTCGCGTTTCCGAGCACAATCGCGCGCGTTACGTAATAAATTTCTACAGAAATTATTTGATAAATATGTTTAAATTGAGATCTTACTTTTTTATCCTGTTTTTCATAAACAATTGATTTAACAAACGCGGACAGTCGCGATTAGGATTTTACTTCGCGTGTAATAAATGTTTTGTCATCGTGACGATGGCATTATCGCTCACACACACATACACACACATACATGCGTTTTATAAAATCGTAGCTCATTTTTCTTATTTTATTTTACAGCGGAAAATTTTATAGTCGAGCTTCGCAGCTGCGTCATTTGCTTGTTCCGGGTGGCGATGATTATCGATCTTCCAGCCGGAATTGTTCAATTACGCGCGGTTTTCTCCGAGCGTCTTCGATTCAGGTAAAACCATCTTCGTGCAACAATCGACTTCGCGCACCGACCGGAAGGAAATAATAAAACAAGAAAACTTGCCGGTCTATACAAAATAGAGATGTATTTGCACAAACGGTGCGTCATCGACAGACGCATTCAAAAGACATCTGGCGTTAACGAGGAAGACCGTTGCTGAACAAATGAGAGCCGGAACAAAAGAGCGTTGTTCTTTCTTAGTAAGTCTCAGAATTAAGATAAACGAACGTGTAGTCGCGCACACACATACACACCAATCCCTCGAGAAAACTCTCAAATTGTTCGCAAGAAACAGCCGCTTTTTCATCTAAGCTCCCGTCTGCCGCGTCTGCTGTTTTGGACGTCTTAAAGAGAGACCATCCGGCTCGATTAGATTCGTGGTCTGTTCGCGGACGTAACAAAACTCGGAGAGAGTTTTGCAAGACGCCGTAGAAATAATCATCACAGACTCGTCGGAGATCGTCACATAAAGACTTGAAAAAATTAATTAAACAAAGAGCGGTTAAGCCGAGCTTGGAACGTACTCTTTGCGTGGTTGCTAACAAAAATAGAAAGCGGAACTATAACGCATGCTCGTGAAACCTGAACACCGAAACATATTGACAATCATGATAAAATCGAGTTAGTACAAAACCGCCCAATACCACTTTTTCTTTTTTTTTCGTCTATGTCCTTCAGCTGTCGTTTTATCAAACAAGAAGGATACGGTTTTATTCGTAGATTGTAATAGCTCTCGACTATATTTTCTTATTGTTAGTACAAAAAGTAAGTTTTCTTAGTAAGTTTAATATGTTTTATTTAATGTTAAAAAATAAAATAGTGATAAATATTTAAGTCAGATGCATTAGCACATTATGGCGTCGTTAATAAAAGCGGATTTGTTTATTTTTCTTCTTCCAGCTGCGACGGAAGAGCTCGCGCGCGGATGCGATATTACACGCACGAGCGTCGACGCTGCGTCGTGCCGCGCCGGTGGTGCGCGAGCACCACTGAAATTTATTGGGGGCCTCTACCGCGTCGGTCCGCCACGGTGGTCGCGACAAACCGGAAAAAAAATCCGGAAGTTCTATTGTTCGTCAACGTAGCGAGTTTCACGGCAAAATATGATTTTCGCGCGAACAACCACCGCTCTCCCCCACTGCTTCAACAATGCGGATTCGTCGTAAGAAAACACATATAAAATACTGCTTCAAGGTTCGTCCCGGGTTGTCGATTACGTCCACGGAAATCATTCTGGCCGATTTAACACTGCGCAGAGTGTTACGTTGTCGCCGATTTTCTAACGATAACCGATACGCTCAATGATACGGAACATGTTAAAAGAATTTGCCGGAACTTGAATGTCTCGGCCAGTCGCGCGTGATTTTTCTCGACACGGCGTGATTGCGTCGACAGGTACATACATAACACACGGGGACTTATTTCGTGGCGGGCAATGTAATTTCTGAAAGCAATTTTGTACGCTGTTGGAGGTAAGAGATCGCAAAGCACGTGATGATTATATGCAGTTGCGGTTTGCAAGTGATGTCGTTTTATAAAAGCGACAAAATTGCTCGACTTTCTTTTTTATCCGAGATAATTTTAGTTGTATAACTCATTGTGTTACGATGACATCATATATATCGAATAAAAATCTGCGACAAGCTCGACTGCGCGCGAAACGATTGTTTTATATTGGACGTGATGTATATATTATATATATATATATATGTATATACATACATATACGTATATATACTTTATATATTTCTAGTTGAGCGAATAAACTAATTAGCGCTAGAATTTTATTCTACTATTTCTTTTGTTATTTGAACACTATAAAAGTAGACAATAATATCAAAAACCTGAAATAGATAATTCAATTTCATGGATCTTTCCTATATCACATTGACACAGAAATAGCCATTATCAGTTCTACGAACGCTCATGTCTAATTCATCTCAACTTGAATACTCAGAATAGAATTTTGACGAGAAATTCCAATATTGCCATCGCGTAATGTGTGTTTTTTTGATGAGTCGGCGTCATAAAACTCGGATCTAATCTCCCATTAGAGATATCGCGAAACATCGACATAGCCGAAGTGCCTTTGATCTCGACGGATGCAATCAAACACGTATAATCACAAGCGCACGCATATATACGCGCGCGCGCGCCACGCCGGACGACGTAATAATAACCACGTGTAATCGAATCGGCAACGCTAATTTCGGTAATGGTCATATTCCGCCGTGCAAACGAACGAAAGAGCGTTGACTCATTTCGTGAACGTGTTTCTGAACACACATACGTGCTCGCGCTCCCAACTTGCATCAACAATTGTAATTGTAATTAACAGTTATTCGCTTTGTACATATGCGTGGATGTGCAACTATTCTTATCAGCGCACGTGTAAGATAAAAACACTAATCGCCTATATGCGCGTAATATCGTATTCATCGATATTTCTCATTTCTGGATACGTGGTGATTAATTACACACGAATCATTTGTAGAAAAGCTAAATCGTCACATGTAATTTGATTGCGTTTTTGAGGACAAAAAAGATTTTTTAGTCGATGAGAATTAAAAACAGCCACTCAGTATATTGTTCGTTTT
Source organism: Pseudomyrmex cubaensis (assembly GCA_014825685.1). Taxonomy (NCBI): domain Eukaryota; kingdom Metazoa; phylum Arthropoda; class Insecta; order Hymenoptera; family Formicidae; genus Pseudomyrmex; species Pseudomyrmex cubaensis. The sequence goes on along the minus strand of QVOA01012403.1, from coordinate 12,137 downwards.
CAGATATAAGTTGAAACACAATTCAAATTTTATATTGTATTTACGTATATAATGATCGTATTTTGTTAACTTGAACAGTTAACATTAATTATTATCGAGAACTAAAATGAAACTAGCTCAGCAACACCTGGGAGAAATATCAGATTTACATAAACATTTGTTTATGGTATTGTAGATAGAGAGATTCCACAAATAGATACGCGTACCAATAGTTTATAATGTTCAACAATAGTTTGCAGTGTCATACAGTCTAAAATAAGCGCTGTAAAACATGAATGTGTAATTCTAGAGATGTACTAAATATAATTCGAGAATAAAACAAAATCTGACACACGCAACAGTAATTATTAAATATTCCTAATAATCCCTGAATGAGAAAACAGGTCCGTTTTTCATTTTATATACGTGTATGTCATATATAATATGTTCAATAATCATTTTCAATAGATATTTAACACAATAATACGAATTTATTGGCGAGCATGTGATGCATATCGCGTCCATACACACACATACATGTACAGTTATATCCCCCTATTTCGTTTCGATTTTAGCGATTTAAAATATAAAAGTACACACTCGCTGCCTTACATGAGATGTAAGAACAAAAATGAGAAATAAGATACGATTGGCAAATGTGATCGCGATAGAAAATCGGACAATTGGTTGCTAATTGCACGGATAGTTTTCTGGACGAAAAGAGTTGTGATTTATGATGACGCGTGCATGCGTGTTAAGAGGCCATCAGTCACAAGTGTAACACGGTTGTGCACGTAATTGCATGTACAAAGAAATTGTTCCGCATTTTGCTGACACCGGGCGCTTCGCGCTCACTGGCTACGTGAGTAAATGAATGCGTTGCAAATAACACATTTCTTATTTACTACGCCAACTTAAATTGTAGAATTATGATTGATGTCTCGTGTACCGTCTCGTATCTATGCAAACATGACGTTGAGCGTCATGGTGATCGACTATCAAAAGCGCACGTGTATTTTTTTTTTTTTTTTTTTTTTTTTTTTATGCTTTGCATATTGTTATTGTTGTGTTTTGTACAAGCATATTATATTTTATCATAATATACACACATTTTGAATTTTATTCTCCCTCTGTCTTTTTCTGTCTTTTTCTCTCTTTCTCTCTATCAGAGAAGCGTCGTTTCGCGCTTTACCGGAAATGAATATAATGCCTTAATAATTCTGATGTAAAAATCCCATTGTTTAATTGAATCCGCAATATCGCATTGAAATAACAACTGTGTTGCGCGACTTGCGGCTAAAAAAAAAAAAGAACGCGTGAATGCACACAGAGAGATAAAATCACGCGTTTCTGATGGAATTAGAAATAACTTATTTATAAATAAACTTGTTCAATCCTTGCATTTGTACTCTGTTAATTTTTTTATGTTTTATTTAAGGTTGTTTTTTTATTCTGAGCTATCAAAAATAATTACTTAACACTGCCACAGCAAGTGAAAGTATTTTTAATTTTTGTTTAAATTTTTTGTAAACTCGCGTTAATCATTATTATACAGCTGCGGTCGCTGTTTCGGACGGAGATTACACGGCACATTCCTTCCGCACGTGAATGACGTAACGATTAACGCGGGAAATCATCGGCGAGAAAATCGAGGAATTTACGATTGTCTGGATTTTCATTGATGTGATCTATGTGGCTAGGCGCCTTCACCGGAGAACCAAGACCTCCAGAGTGGGAGATGAATTATATAGTAGTGTTCTACGGTGAGAGGTGTTGCAGTTACACATTGCACGTTCGTTGCTTCGTAGCCGCGTCGTCGCACGTGCGAATCTTTACCGGATCACGTGTGTATCGAAGTGCATCGATAAGAGAGATCTACCAAGGAAGAAACTATACTCGCGCTAGTGTTTAACGTTAGTATATCATTTAACGTGATTTATTTAAGTCACACGCACACTTACACATACACACAGAAAGTCCAATCATTCTTACATCAATATCTCTGTGATAATCTTAATTCTATTTTATCGTCTTATCTAATCGTGCGATAATTATTGAGACTGAACTCTGCGAGGAGGGGGACGAGAGTTCTGTTCCTGCGAAACAAAGTTCCGAAGCATAAAAGCTTATCTCGCTTGCCTTTCGTGTTTTCCTCTCTGTTTTTTTTTTGTGCAATTTGCGTTGTAGCTTGTTGCAATAAATCATACACGCGTTTGCCGTATATACATGCTCAGTATACATGCTCATAGTTCGATGTGTGTACATTATAAATGGTAAGCATAAAACGCGATCTGTCACTCATGATGCACGCGACTCAACGCGAGAGGTTCGAATATTTTCGATATTTCGAAATTTAGCTCGCGTTAATTAATAAATCGAATTTTCGAGAAAACCTTGTTTCTTCCTCATGGCACACGGCGCCATGAAGATGAACAAGTTACATGTTTCATATTTATGCAAATCGATTGTAACAATCAGTGCACTTGGCACGCATTGCGAGAATTCTCTTTATAGTTCACGCTTTAGGCGTTTCAATATGTAATGACACGGAAAGGTAATCGTATTAATTAATACATTCGGCTAAGTACAATTCTATTATAAATTCATCCCGCTGATTAAAGCGATATTTTATTTGCAATAAACATCGTGCTGTTCTTCGCGCGTACATTATCGCAAAAGAAAAAAATTACATGATAATGTCGTGATAAAACTTGCTGTTTATCTATTTAAATTTTTTTTCTTTTTTTGCGTGCAGAATAAAGACTGAATAATCGATGTTGAGCGTACGAGCATACGTATGTATGTTTGTTTTAAACTCACACTCGAGGTATCGAGAGTATATTAAAACATTGGAGCTTTTCGCTTAAAAGCAGATCCTAAACACAGTATACTTCCCGGATAAGCGCCAGAATTTAGGACCGGAACGTGCCGTTTGTCGAGAAGAACAAACACTGTTTTGTTTTTGTTGCGGTTCGAATAGACTCTAAAGTTTCTCGGGATGAACGACAAGGGAGAAAGATGCAAGCGATCGTGACACAACGATCTCCTGTTGCAAAACGACGCCGAGAACGACAGCAACAATATGAGTGAGCGAAACGAAGTGATCGCTCGATTCGAAACTGTCACAAAAAAAGGTCAGCCATAAAACTGTCAATTTTTATGGCTGACTCCTTTTTTTGCGGGAAAGGACGATATCGTTTAGCAAAGAAAAAAAAACTGGAGTTGTTTATTCGGGAAATACTAGAGTTGCACGACATGATTCCGCAACTAAAAGTTCCTGATGTTTCGCGCGTGAATTGTTTTGTCTTTCACGTAAGATGGCTATCGATATGCGTCTGACTTCAATTATTTCAAATCGTTATTGAATATAAATTACGTATTTTTGGAACAAGCGGCGGCGAGTAAACGTCATTGTGATTCTGCTTGATTGGTAAAATCACATTACTCTCGTGTCGCTCTACACCGTGGAAATCACGGTTTCACGTCATGTTATTGTACGTTTATCTGTTAGGAAATATTGCAATTACTTGATGATGATGATGATGATGATGATAATATCGACGGTTCTCTGTTACAAGCGACAGACATACATAGGTACATCAGATACACACAGGGTGCGTTTGCTTTGGGCGCTTACGCGCTTTAAGCGTCAGTTCGTCTTTATTATCAGCTCTGTAACGTAGAACAAAGATAGACTGACGCTCACAAAGCGCGTGAATAATCAAAGCGAACGCACTTACAGTAATAATAAATGAACGGAGACAACGAATAACAATATATACGAATTAGAAATATAATTTACATCTGGAAGTCACAAGTAATATATACACAAGTAATAAATAATGTCAAGTGCTTTGTTTAATGAACAAATAAGTGTTTTTTTTTTCAATGAACAAATAAATGTTTTTTTTTCAATGAACAAATGAATGTCATCACGTAAAGCGCACATACACTTTAAAAAGGAAATGTTAATTCGAGTGGACTTCTTGAGACACATGTAAAAAATGTTACATCAACTCATTCGTCATGTATTACTTATTGACAAACTAGTAATGTTAAATAATTAATTAACATAATACTTTATATTTGTTATTTTGACTTTGAGTGTGATAAAATAATTAAAAGCTACATAAAAGAGTAGTCAATTAAACAATACAAGATATAATAATTAATACAAGATAAAATAATTAAAAACTATATAGAAAAGTAGTTACAATAACTCTTAAGAAATTTACTTCAAGAAGAACGTTTTTGTTATGTCAAATTAATACATGATAATAATATTTTAAATAGTGATTGTTTGTCGAGAGGTGACTTCAGGTTCAGAAGTCGATAATCAAATTGATACCAAAAAAGAGAGACGTTACTGAACAATTTGCAGAATGTTTTGCACATGTATTAAAATTTAAAGTTACAGACGTTTCGACTTTTACATTTTAAGTCTTCTTCAATGTTCTTCATCTAATAACACTCACATCTGTTGACGACGTGCGTAAATTGTCAAGCGGTTAAAACGATATGATCATGTTTTAACCACTTGACAATTTACGCACGTCGTCAACAGATGTGAGTGTTATTAGATGAAGAACATTGAAGAAGACTTAAAATGTAAAAGTCAAAACATCTGTAACTTTGAATTTTAATACATGTGCAAAACACCCAGCAAATTGTTCAGTAACGTTTCTCTTTTTTGACATCAATTTGATAATATTTTAACTTTGATTTTAAGTTTGATTTTATGTGTAGAGTTCATGATTATTTTAAGATTTGTTTTAACTTTTCTTAGAATGATTGACTTTAAGACATATGTAGATTAATTGAAATAATTATGTTAAAAGCACTCAAAATAATATTTCATTTTTAAGTGACACATCAGACTGTTAAGTTATGAAGTTAACATAAATCTGACACAAGTTGTATGTTAATTTTACATTGAAGTAATAATCAAAACGGAAAAACACAAAAAATTGTGTTACTCCCCATTTTACAACACATGGACTCACGATGTTTTACACTGTGTAGTTATATAAATTCACAATTGATGTAGAACCACGCCGTTATAGAAATATATTGCAAACCAATAAATCGCGAATGTATTGCTCAATTTTGCAGACATGCCATCATTGTGATATTTATTGTCTACAGAATGTCGTACAATCTGACGGTCAGTTCAACATGCTCGGAACCCTATCTCGGCCCGAGTCTCGCCCAGGTCTGTCCGGGATCGCAGTTCTTGACGTTTATGACAATCTTGGATGCGTTTGTGCGCTCTCAGGAGAAAGTGTCTCAACTATGCAATCGTGTGAGACCAGTAGACCCGCCTGAATATTATTACGATTTCATCGTTGTGGGCGGTGAGTAAAACGAAGATTCGTGAATTTCATTCATCGGTTTAACTTTCTCCATAAAATAACAAATAGACACGATGAGAACAACTACCGATCAATAATAATAAGTTATTTTACTCCTAAAATTCTTTATTCATAACTTTTAAGATTTGAGACGCTTTTTATGAAATATTGTTCGTAAAATTTGGTAAAGTTAAATAACCAACAACTATATAAATATTCAATCATTATCGTTGTAATGTTGAAAACCAAATTTTTATTTAGTACTGTATTACTTTTTACACGAAACGTAGCGCGTCAGTTGTTGTTAAAATCGCGATATAAAACTTAATTAGATCTACACATAACGAAATTGCAAAATAAATAACTTTCACATCGTATATAAAAAAAACTTAGAAAACTATTTAAGAAGTGATTTCTTTTGCACATAAATCTTTCAAATGCGCACGGTGAATAAGTCTGAGATGATAAAAACTTGTTTGTGAAATCTGTTTCACGCAAAACAACGAGAAGAAACCGTCATATCCGGAGAACGCTTAATTAGGAATAAATCTAATGGTTGTTTATCGCATTGCGCGTCGAAAGGAAGAGTTGCTGCAAAAGAGAACGGTCGGTTATTTTCTAATGGACGAGTGAAATTGATCGACGTAATTGGAATGTATTCTTGTGTATGTTCCTTCCTGTGTACTCGATGTGATCGAATAACCGGTTTGAGATATCGACGCGAGCGCGTGATAACAATCGCATTACCCTTAAACAAGCAGGTATCTCGCAAACCTGTATAAACAACGAATTATCTCGTTGATCAACGATAATTATTTTACAAACGCGAATTTTGTTTTTATAAAGAGAACTGGTCAATTTCTCAATAAACAGATCACAAAATAACGTAATTTGCGACGCGCAGCGGAAACTAGACGGCTCGTAAATGTCGTTATTCATTATGTATAAAAGTCAGCGAACCGCAATGAAAATAACAAACTATCGTGCACAACCTTCAAAGAGATAGATATAACGATGTGTCGAAACGCCGCTCATAACCCATTTTTTAGACAATAGAGGAACTAACACTAAAAACGGGAAACGGAACAAAGTGTCAGAGTACGCGTAATCCAAAATAATAGAGTAGTATTAATAACTTAGGAAAATGTTATAATGAATATTCACACTATATTCGCACATTATTATTGCTGCTCTGTATCTAGCAAATACAATACTTCGACGACAATAAACGAATATAATCGTGTAATCGCGCAATGAAATTCAATGGATATATCTATAATACCAACACGATTGTTGTTAATAAAATATTTATACGAATATATAATTTATCTCAAATTTAGTGATGAACAACTGATATTTCCCCTGTTCTAAATTCAAAGAACCTATATCTATTAAGAGGATAATATAAATTCTTGAATTTTAACACTATTTCTATATATTATTAATAATTTCTTTTACTTTTTTTTTATTGTTTCGTGTATATCTAGTTAATATTGACATATACTATTAATGCATAATGTATAAATTTAGAAAATGATAAAGTTTTTAATTATTTCCAAAAAGAAAGAAATTATTTTATTAATTGTAATGACAGCGCATAATTGCTTTTCGATTTTTAGATACGTTTTCGGTTGGTAAAGCTCGCCGTAAAGTTTTATTGTCAAACAATATACAAAAAAAATATACATGTATATATAATTGAATATGCGGTTGCAATAAAATTCGTCTCATAATTTTTGGCCTGGAATATTTGCTATTTGCGGAGACGATACCCAGTGCACGATCGAGCAGTCGAAACTAATTTTCTTTGCCCCTCTTTCAGTGATTATTCCCGATAGGACTTCCGGGACATCCGCGCAGGAAGATGGAATTTTTCAGTGATTCGATCGGTTATTCGGTCGCAGCCGAATGACCGCGCTCTTTGTTCTCGCGATCGACCTTCTTGGTCCAAATTTCTATTCTCGTTGTAATAAAAAGAAACGCGGATGTGTAAAAATATAATAAACTTAGAAAGAAACGTCTCCTCATCTTTTTTTCTTCAGCTGTATCATAATGTGATTGTTGTTTCTAATTAGAGATGCGACATCACATGTTATGTAAGAATATGCACATATGTATATATACTTTTTTCTGGCTAAATATGTCCAGAGAAGGGAGGAATGGATGCAGAAATAAATGTGCGGGAGGCGCATCTGTGTGCGGAATGATTAATCGTTGCGTCGGTGTGGTCGGGGTGTATTATACCGCGGAGGTGAGGAGAAAATATTAATAATACCGTCGCTGAGTAATTAGTGTGATGCTTATTAATTATTCCGTCAATGCCCAGTCGGAAGAAAGAAGCTCGCGAATAATTATAATGGTGCAATGCTCGGAGCAGAAGTTGCGGAGGGCGGTAAAAGAGTAGAGTCGACTGGAGGAGCGAAAGAAAATGGGTTTTGTCATTATCATTAGAACCTGAGTAGGACATTGCCGCGATAATACCTTGCGAACTAAAATCGCGATACGCAAATAGCGCGGCGTAATGTAGCGTAATTGAAATAATTACGAAAGTGGTATCGTGAAACATCTGAGAAAAAAAGCCTAATAAATTGTTTACATGGTGATCAAAAGAAGAATAAGATAAAAAATCTCATATTTAGAGATAAAATATTATTTCCTCAAAAACAAAATCAAAAATATCAGTCTAAAATAATGCACGCAATATACAGAAAATAAATACAGTTGTTTTGTGCGCAGCTATATTTATGTTCGTACAGTTTTGCATATACGTACATAACGCTGGAATTAAAAATTTCCTTTTGAAAATCCGTCATAATCCACAAGCATTTTTTTACGCATTGTTTATTCAAAGTTTAGTTGCAAAAGGTGAGAATTTTTACTCGCGTGCTACTCGGACATAAAAAAAAAAAAAAAATGCAATAAGAGCTAGATGAAGAAATATATACTTATGAATAAATTCATAATGTGACACAACATTAACAAATGAAATAATCACTGCAAAACGTTTCGCAACAATTTACACCATAAACCGTACCGGGAACAATAAATTAATAAAAGAGATGGAAACATTTTCATGCAATAGCGTTCTCGTAGTAACAATAAATATACAATTTCCACGATTCGTTTTCGTGGGAATTTAACAAGCTATTAAAACGCTAATTAAAAAATAATTGGAAATGGCTCGGTTTAAACGCGGCGCGCAGGATCGACAATGCTTTCCCGGAGTTTCTCGCATTCCACTTTCGTCGAGTGAAACAGAAAAACGTTGTAAACCTCCCGGGTGGTGTTTACATGTTTACTACCGCCAAACAGAGTTATCACGAATCGTCGCCCGTGCCACAGTGGCAATTGTTATTTGTCGTTTACAGAAGTATTCTGTGCTCTCTGTCTGTCCGTCTGTCTGTCTGTTCGTCTGTCTCTCTTTCTCTCTTCTCTCTATTCTTTCTCTCTCGCTCTCCATCTCTCTTTCATGTTGCAAAATGCAATTGGACGCACATCCTGTTCAGATGCGATATTAATACAGACGTTATTTATCCGGTCGCGAAGCGCGTGATTATTGTATCATTAATTTAATTACCGCCCCGCGGCTTCTCCCTCATCCACCCTCGGAAACCGCCTCGTCCGGCGTGACCGTCGCATCATTACACCGGCGACGTTCCATTATTCCATACGCTCTCGCATCCGAACCGTCGGGAGATATAAATCCTCCAAGGTGGCAAAATTTGTTGCGGGAACAAGAGAGGGTGGTAATAGTAAAGTGGTGCGGATCGCTCGCGCGCGCGATTGCATGGCGATGCGGAGAACGGCGCATAATGTGATTTAAACGGCTCAACGAATTTTATACGCTCTTTGCATTTCGGGATAATTCGTACCGGCGACGCGATCGTCCATGCGCGAACGCGTCCGACGTGCATTTTGTTTATACATTTTAGCGACTGTCGCGAATGTCGTTAATGCGCGCGCGACAACTACACCGAACGTAGAGACTCGGTACAGCAAATTTTGTATTTTTACAGATGTTGAAGTCGAGCTAAAATGTAACGCGATTGATAATTGTTAAGATAGATAAACGACAATTTTGAGCGCTATATATTTTAGCACTTATTTTATTTAAAACGCAAAATATAAGCCAGTATTCCCGGTAGAAGAGATTGCAGGTGAGCAATGTGTTTCGTCTATTGAAATATTTGATGATAAATATACTATACGTTGTACACTTAGGGTAATAAGTTAAAAGTACGAGAGCTGCATCTACGAGACCCCTGTGTCTACAAACCCCCAAGTTCGCAATTTTTCACGGCAATAACCAGGCAGCGAGATCGCCCGTGTTTTTCCCTCCGATAGGGGCGTGACTTTTCCCCCGCATTTTTCGCCGATCAAACACGGCTGCCCGCACAGCTAGAAAATAAAATAGCAGCCGAGCGGAATAAATGCGCATCATTCTGCATCTGCAACGCGTCAAAATACGATGCGCTAAATATTGTCTGAAAAATAGATGCTAGCCGCGTTGAAATCGATGCGAAATTGCGACAGAGCTGCTCTCCCTCCCTCTCCTCTCTCTCCAAAGAGAGGAAAATATTCTCTTGCTTTCTCGTTCCATTTTAATAATTAGATATCGAGAAACTCGGAATATATATATATAAAATATTCGCGACTTTTTTAATTTCCATCGTAATTCATGCATCTCTCGCAGATGTGCATAATACCGCGCACGATAATTCACATACGAATATTCAAATGCAACTGGTTAATGACCGCTGTAATATCCTTGATATTTCTAAAGATTATTTGCATTGCCTGTAAAATATTCTTTTCCCGCGTTCAGTTCAGTTGGATATATTTACGATCGTATGTTCAAATTGTGAACGCGTCCGAGAAATGTAAGTGAACTTCTAATTTCTGGTACGATTTAAAATTCAATTAAAAATTCATAATTATATCTGTGTGCTAGAAATATATCCCGCGGAAATATAAAATCGAGAAACACATGGATATATTCTTCACGGACACGGCGGCTTTTTATAAATACGCGATTTTGCACTCTCGGGATTTACGCGTCATTTGTTCACGTCGTGTATTTAATAATACTTAAGCAATCGATATGCAACTACTACGTTCCGCTCGCTAACGCATGTTACGACTGCATCTCGTCTTGTTTCTCAGTGTTTTCTCGACGAGTACACATTGCAACTTGTCGAAAGAGATTTGCGCATCTTGTTTCCGATTATGCGATTTATTTGTAATATCATGCACAATCACACATATATCGTAGCGACTGATCGCGTCAAAAAAAAAAAATCGACATATGCAGAATAAACTTTTATTCCGTGGTTCAGAAACGATGTAGAAACGCAGTTTTACGGATAATATTTCGATACGCCTATCTCTCCGCATATGCAGCAAAATTGTCAGGAAGAGCGGCACAAGAGCCGCGAAAATTACATAGAAAGTAGTGTAGCGTGGCGCGTAAGTACAATCCGCGATTCTCTCGGGAAGCGGATGATCACGGAGAGAATAGTATACTTACTTTCTTCGCGTTCGCGCGCGCGGCGATAAATCACGGATCCTTGACCGAGAAGCGGAGCGCGATTTGCGGCGCGATTTGCGGCGTAGTGGCATAACAACACGACCGTCTAACGAAAAGTAAACTGTCGGATACGAGTGAACGGCGCGCGACGCGGCGGTCGTAAAGATATGAATCGACGAGCGGGAATAAGTGCATGTATACGGTATACGCGAATAACGATACGACGGATGAAACAGGGCAAAAAAGATAACGTGTCTCGTTTCTTTTGCTCTTGTTTTTTCGTTGAGTCACCGCCGCGAAAAGATAGATCTCGCACGGTTTCGCGAGTAAAGTACGAATCGCGCATATAATGTTTCACATGTAGATATCGACACAGTATGTTTTTCGAGATCGTGCCAAATCGAATGCCGTGCGTCGGCACGACAACACAAGCAACATGCACGACGATTCAAACAGCGACCGGGAGAAATCGTGGGGAACCAGGAAAAATCGGTGCACACGTACGACAAGTCTTGACGATATGTCTCGAACGAGCTCGCGCGCATACGCATGTACGTACGTGTATGTACATACGTACCTACGTTCGTTCGTTCGTTTACTCGCGCGCTCGTCGAGTGACGCACGAGTGCATCGCGCTTCCTTTCAGCAGGTGCATATGCGCGTCGGTCGACGGCTCACGTAAGAACGGAGTCGTTTTTGTCGAGCAGAACTGTTTTCACCTGGCGGCGGTCTCGTGCCTCCGGTTTCGTTTCGAATGTGTGTTACAATGGGAAAGAAGGAGGAGGAGGAAGAGGTGGTGGTGGCGTCGTGACGCGCAAAAGGAAGAAAACCAGCCGCGGCACACACACTGGAATTATCGCGTGCTCGCGGATTATCATGGATATTCAGAAACTCGCCTTGCCTCGCACGCCCGGTATCCTTCCCGTCTGTCTTTTCTTTTCCATGCCTGCTGGAAGTAACAAGCCGAGAAACGTTCGCATTGCGACACATAAATTAGGCGTGCTCTCCATTGCGTTTTTCCGGCTTCGCGGAGCGCGCGCGACCTACCTACACGCTTTTTGCTCGCGGCCGATCGATATTGAGAATGTTTGATGAATGTTCTACTTTATTCCTTTTTCACTATGATATATATATCAGCGATTTAGAGAAGTATTATTACTATGAACGTGTGCAATTTTTTTGTTTACTTTCTATCACCCTAAAAAAAGTCTTTAGAAAAGAAAAAATCATACGCCAAGTACATAAAAACTATCCAAATATACAAACTATCTATTACATAA
>QVOA01012399.1:0-20861 GCA_014825685.1 Pseudomyrmex cubaensis | reverse complement strand
CTTTTCAATCGATAATCTCGACTTGAAAGAAACCGGCCCGGAAAAATCCGACGGTGCGGATTCGAACTCGGGACCTCCCACTCGCAGCCTTCGCACTCAGGCCGCGAGACCACTGGGCCGGTTCCCGTCACGATTAGAGTAATTGTGATAATATATCGCCCTGGCTAACAGGCTCGTCAAGACGCATCGAACCACGTGGTCATTTTCTTAGAAATGTCACTTTTTAAATTATGTCCTGCTGGCAAAAAAAAATGTTTCAACGCAAAAATCAATGGCTTCTAGGCCGAATATGGAAATATAATTAATTGTTACTCCTAGAGCTTGTCAAGACGCATCGAACCACGTGGTCATTTTCTTCATTATGTCACTTTTTAAATTATGTCCTTCTGGCAAAAAAAACGCAAAAATCAATTGTTTCTAGTCGGAATATCGACTAACCAATATTTATTTCTTTCAAATGTCGGCGATTTATGTCTAATTACATTTATTTTCTCGAATTTGACAGTTTTTCGAAATTGTGCTGGCATCGCACCATTTTTCAAACTCGAAAAGTGATCGCGTTACTGCCTATTTCGTGATGAAAAGTGTGAGACGTTGGAGTAAAGATTGTAAATTTATAGAACATGGGAGATAGAACTACGTCCGTAGTGTACAGAAGTGAATTTTTTTTTTCAGAGAATATGTAGAAATGTGTGTATTTTTTTCTCGTTCCACTTTGCACAGACTGCGGACTGTCAGATGCAGTATCTTTTACTGCTTCTGGTGTGGTTAAAAAATATAGCACACGCAGTTACATGTGGAACTTTGGACGAGGAAATGTAAAGTTTCCAAAATCATGTTTCCAAAAAGAAATAATTTTTTTTTTTTCTATTTTTTGCTCGTGCACAGAATAGATTGGCAACTTGCGGACATAGCACGGAATAGAACCATGTTCGCGTTTGACATAGCGTGTGCACCGTCAAGTCTCTCTCGTTGACGTGGCTACATAGTTGCCAATGTACACCACGTCTGACTTACGGGGCGGCAAAACGATCACATGTTCTTTTATGAGCCGTTCTCAGGCTTCTCTCTGCCAATAGTAAAATAGTTGAGTTCACTTACTAATAATAAGAGATCAGGATTGTCTGATACGTCCGATAGAAATATCATAGTTCAAGTGACATATTTTAGAGTTCCAGTACTGGCAGTGAATATCGGAACGCAGAGACATATAATCGCTCGTGAGAATTACACGTGCTAGGTGTGCGATTTGTAGAAAAAAAAAAAAAACGTTAATAAAGTTTTAATTTTCGAAAGCGCTGTTTTATTATATAAAACATCATATTGTCTCCGAATCGTTTTGTAATTGATACAGTAACAAAAAATTGATACATAAACTATATAGACTCTTGATTAAAAATGGCAATGTAAAAACTATATATAGACCCTTTATTTTTTTTTTTTTTTAAATAAAATACAAAATTACCCGCTGGTCCACGGGCAACGTAACAGATGTGGATTGGACATGATAAAAAGCACGGTACGTGTCTGTATATTTTGATTGCACTTATGCAAAGTCTCGCTAAACTTAATAACAATTAAAGTATCACGGATACTTCGTTCTTCTTTGTTTCGACATGGCTTAGCCTATATAACGCGTTATTGGCACTGAAATGGCTTTTGGTTTTTGTACAAAATACAAGTGTACAAAATAACTTCTCTCTCCCCGAGTATATCACAAATTTTGTCGTATGACTTCAAAAAAAAAAAAAAAAAAAAAAAAAATGGTAACGTATCAGGGTAATCGCTAAAAATACGTGCGATAGAGTTTTCTACAGGTGCGCGAGACAGTTTTTAGACACACATTAACTGCACAATTCGCCAAGATTTCGGTATAACATTTATCCCGAACGCGCCGCTGTTTAACTTATAAATACAAAGAACATCGAAAGAACCTACGTAATAATTTATTTTATATTAAAGAAAGGCACGTCGCAGATGCTCTGCTATTACAAGAATAGCAGCACACTTATATTACGTTCTTGTGTGTGTGTGTGTGTATTATATATTGTTTTATATCTCGTTTCATGCGTAATTAATTTTTTATAATTAATCACCTCTCATATATAACTTATTTCTTATTAATTAGCGTTATATCCGAATATTGACGGAATTCATTGTGTGTGTGTGTGTGTAGAACTCGTGCGCCTCAATAATATCTAACCGACTCGGTAACATTTGACAGAGGTAACATTTGTATTTAGTTAATATATGTTTTACGAGCAAAACTTCACAAATTCTCGATTTTGTTTTTGGTTGTTTTTTGTACAAGTTCTCTTGCTCTCCTTCGTCTACGTGAGATTGATTGTGGGCGTTGAATACAAAGTATAGAGATAAATTTAGTTATTTCCCCCAAATGATCGCGACAACGTCGGAGACCGAGCGCCACGTGAAATTAGTAGCGCCCAAACGTCTCCGATTTAACGCGTCAATTCTCTTGATTGCGTGTGCATCGAGCTTACGAGTAATCGATTGAGTCAAATCAAAAGATTAAAAAAAAAAAAAAATTAAAGCTGTAACAATAATTGATTTCATCAGTCTTAACACACCAAGTTGACATGTTCCAAAAACCGATAATGTCTCTCAACGTAATATTTGTATTGCACGTCACGCTGGAATGTAACAATAACTCCGTCACATGCAGAGCGAATGAACTCTCGAGATAAAACAAGTTGAACAACAAAACAAAAAAAAAAAAAGAAAAGAATTGTTAGCACATTTCTGTTTGTGAAAATTATTCTGTACATTTAACGATTTATTTACATTTGTTTGTTTGTTTTTTTTTGACACTTTTTTGTTATTAAATACAAGGAATTACACCGCGGTAAAAAGCATATTAGCTCGTGATAAGCAGAAATCGCTTTAATACAAAATGTTTTTCATGTTCGAAGGATTTTTGTTATATCATCGGGCTGATGCCGCGAATACGTGAATTCAAAATGTAATATCCTTTTTGCAATTTAAACTATAAACATAAACACAGAATTTCCATTTCAATTTGCATATGTACATAAAACTCGTAATTGGTAAATAACATATCTTTTTACACTTATTTGCAGTTTTTTTGCAAACTACTTAGTAATCTTTGATGATTTTCTTTTGCATGTCGATAATTCAAAGCAAAAACTGCTTTAATTGATGTTGCGCGACGTTAAACACAGACATATTAGTAAAATTGATTATGCTAACATGTCTGTAACTTTTGTTTTTAACAAAAAAAAAATTGTATAAATATATTACTTTAAGACAGTGCCTTTAAATCGTTACACATCAATGGCTTAGGCACGTAAAAAAATTTACATTTAAAATCGGAAAACGCTCGTTTCCCGTAACACTTTACAAATTATCCCAAAAAACTAAATTTACCAAAGAAAAATAAAGTCTAATAAAGTTTCGCGTACAAACGACGATCACTTCTAACGTTGGCGTCCTCACTGCCGCTCACTTTGTCCATATACACCATTTCCGTTTTCTTGTCGGACGGATCGTCAACTGTCTTCTCCGTGGCGCCATCCTGTAAGAATAAAAAAAACCGGTAATTTTTTTTGTTTATCGCGCGATGTACAATATTTTTTTTTTTTTTTTAATTGCAAATAGACCGAAGCGGTTTTACGACTGAGACGTACTGTTGCCGGTGCGTGTCGTTTCTTCTTCAGGTACAAAAGCGCTACAAGGCCAATTAGACACAATCCGACAACCGCCAAAATCACGCCGGTGCACAGCATCACAACTGGAAGCGCTAATAACGTTTTCAAATTGTACGCCATGTCCTCGGTAACTTGTACTTGTAAGCTGAACCAAAACATCGGGAAGTAGGTTTTGGGCACGTCCTTATAGAGTCTGAGAACACACGTGGTTTTTAGTTAATTTCTTTCAGTAAAACAGAAATTACACAAGCAACCACTCCGCGCGGGAAAAAAGGTTTGAAAAGAGAAAAGGTGCTAGAATAGCAAGAAGATTAGCAAACTAGTTTTTGCTAACAAAATGTTTTGTTGACAAAACAAAAACTCCAATAGACTCGGCAAATTGATCTTTCTCGCCGGTCGTCTAATGACAAAACTCTTTTTTTTTTTCCGTGTGGTAATGGAGACGACAGAAATTTACTTACTTCACCAACTCCGACGACTGTACGAGAACGTTAATCTGGAGTCTGGCCGAGACTTCCAAGGGAATTCCCGTGGTCTGAAAGAAAAAAAATCGCAGAACGATGCGTCACATGTGAGAAATTTTTTTGTTTTTGCTCGGCGCACAAGTGGTTTAATTATATTCTCATTGTACGTGCGCGAGAATTGATTCGCAAAATTGACGCGAACGCTATAGAGACTATTTGCCGTTTCAATAGCGCGCGCCGTTATCACGCTCAACCCGTTTCCTCCTCGCGGTCGGACGAGGCCGGATGAAAGCCTATAGTAAAATTAGTATCTTGGCGGTGGCGCCGGGTTGACTGACCCGACTGTTATTTCTATCGCGTTAAATTTATTGTTCCTCGACGAGATACGCGCGCCGACGAGGTTCACTTACGGGTTCTAGAGTGATGGAGAAGCTGTGTTCCCGCTCGTTCGGACTCAGTCCCTCGATCGTCTCGAGAACGCTGGGATCAGTCTTGTAAAAATGAGGTAAGCTGATAAACACCGGAGCGCCGAGGCGACACGCGGTCACGTTTATCAGGCCCGACGGCGTGCACTCGCCGTTGCAGTAGCAACGACCCATGTTGACGACGTCCGGATCCTCGTCCGAGTACTCGTCCGCCGCGTTCCCGGACGAGCGATTTAACGACGTGGTGGGCTCGGTCGAGCCTGTGATCTCGCCCGAATGATCGGCCGAGAAGAAGTCCTCGGTGGTCGTGGTCGGTTCGAGGAACATCACCTGCTCGTGCGGATAACGTCGTCTCGTGGAATTGCCCAGGGTCTTCTTGTCGATGGTGTAACGATAACCGTCGATGCCGTAGTGCGAAATTGTTCCCTCGTATTCGTAGGTTATCGGACTGGAATAGAATAATAGAGAGGTCGTGAGTTTAATGCACGACACATGACCCGCTGCTCTCGAAGGGGAATATTTCTTAATGGACCTAATATATAATGCTCCAAGTACATACAAAAGTTTATCTCGGCCATGTTTTGTCTCTCTCTTTCGATTACTTCAATATTTATGCGGTTACGGCGAGATAACGCAATGTGTCTGACAAAATTTATTAGAAAAACACGCAAAGGAAAGAAAGGGAAATCAAGAAAGATGTGGGTCAACCGTGTTAACTCAAAAAATAACGAGGCAAGAGATAGCTCGTTGTGAATCGGCGCTGACATGTAGCAACCGGTCGCTTCGCCGGTCGCCAGTTCGAATCTCGCCTCACTTTTCGGAGTCCACTTAATAAAAAAAAAACTAGATCCGCGAGGAAATAGGTTACGAATCTCGACGAAGATAATGTTGAAAAATATTGAAATCCTAAGAAGAGCGATTCGACAAAACAACATGTTTATCTAAGTTAAGAGTTGCGAAAGCGATATGTTTCGTAACACTAACTTGATAACACTAACCGGCATATGTCCACGCTGAACAAAGAGATATCGTCCTTCGTCCTGCCTGGCGGCCAAAATTCACCGGCGCTGCCTTCGATTATGTTGCAAGGACTTTTGTAGAACTTCGTTGTGTCCCTGTAATTCCATTTCCTTAGGATTCCCAATTGACTAATGTCATCTTCGCCTGTTTCCATGTTGAAATGCCCGTCCATGTCGGTCGTGCCATTTCTCTGCGTTTGAAAAATTATTACATGCTTCTCTAATGATTAGAATATTTTTAAAAAATGTTTTTACATGTAACGTCTTTGTGAACATTGGCATTTATTATTGTTAATAATAGAAATTTGCGTTTAACCCTTCGTGGACAGATTGAGTCTGTGAAACCCACGCGATTTTAAAATCGAATATCTCCGCGAAAAATCAAATTCCTTCAATTTTTCTTTAAATCGAAAGTTTGAACGATTCTGCGTCGATTAAAAAAATTCTGAAAAATTCTCTAGTATTTTCAAAGATGTAAGCGTTTAAAAAGAACCTAATTTTTACTAGAGAGACACTGGTTCGATATTTTTGGGTGAGTCTGGGAGACTGTTCACGAAGAATTAATAATAGAGAACTTGAAAATACTGGAAGATATGAATAATGTATGACAAAGTGAGAAGTTTGCCGAAATGTAGAGAAAATAAAAAAGTAACTGATAATTTACTCGGACTCTTAACGCAAATAAAACCACAGTAGTTAGACGATGTAAATCAACAATCGTAAAACGGGTTCTCGAGAATTTTTTCACACGTGCTTAATTTTTTTCACTGACGTGGCAAAAGTTACTTATTAGAAACGAGTCAAAAAACAAAAGATATCTGGCATGAGAAGAGATAGAGAAAATCAAGAACGAATGGATCTAGCGAACGAACGTACTGAGTAGAACCAGCCGAAGTGAGTGTAAGACGGTATATCCTCTATCATCCCTTTGCTCATGGTGAGGAGATTGTCGGGGTAACCTGAGAATAGTAACTGGTCTACCGTTTTACTGATGTAGATCCGCCGGTAAGTGGAGGTCAAAAAAAAAGACAGAGTTTGTTGAAAACCAACGTCCCAGTGCCGAATCGCGTGCGCCGCTGACTGTAAAAAATAAGAATCGAAAAACTTGATTAGCACGTCCTGTAGTTTTTTTTTCTTCTCGATCGATTGTGTTGCGACGTTTGCAACAGAAAGGAAAATTTGCAATAGAAAGTTGCAGCAGAAAGAAAATTACTAGAATAAAAATATTCTTAGAAATGTTTTTTCTCTGTGATTTATAGACTTTGTTTCCTCTTGTGTCGTCAATCGATCAATCTTATCGCTGTTGTTTATTTTGTAAGCACGCGACAAAAGAGACGCAATAGGCTGGCTCACCGCGGCGACAACGTCCAAATTGGTGATAACGTCGCTGAGACTCCCGTTGCTCAGTTCTTCGTCGAAGTACCAGATTCGTCGTTGCAAGTAGCTCACGGTTTTGTTCTCGTGATGAAACGTAATATTGTCTTTCTGTCTCACTTCTCTGAAAGTTTTACAACAATTACAATTCGTTTTTGCTTTTTCTTGTTGTGTTGTTAATCGATCCTGTTTTTTACCGATCGTTTGGCTGTTTTTTTTTTTTTTACATTTGTGACGGATTAGATTTTAATTTCCCTAATTAATCTCGGAAAAACCATCTCACTTAATATTCATAAAATGGAAAATTGCAGATAACGCGACGCTTCTATTAGCAAGCACGGTTTTACATAATTGACATCATCTTATTTATATGACGGCACTCTCAACAATCACGTGTCAGCGCTTCTGAAGTCGATTATTCGACCGTGATTTAGACATCTGACCTACATATTTTGCTGATTAGCATTAAAGGGGCAATTGCACTACTGTGCAGTCGCGTACGGGATGAATCGCACATATACGTGCGCGACGATGATGATTGACCGTGTCTAATGCTCTCTTATTGCCAAAGGCGCAATCTTTGTTGTGTAATCGGGAGAGATTAGAAACGGAAACGTGTGAAAGACTTTCGTGAATTTTGTTTCGCGCGCGTTGATGACAAAAAAAAAGAAGGTTTAATCGTTCGCGCGATTTGATCCGAGTTTTCGCGCGCGAGAAAACTTAACGCGGATTTTTTGTTTTCAATGATCGGCGAAAGTAGCAAATTTTTGTGAGGAAATAAAATATGCGCGTTTTTAAAAAACCTTGTCAAAGTTCTAAAATCTTGCCGCGCGCAAAGCGAATCTTTTTACAAACAACTTTACAAAGTTCAGCTTTTATAGTGTTTTCGACCAATGTGAGCCACGTGCCGGGATGTCACGATGGATGTAAATGTACGAGATAATTTTTGGGAAATACTTTTATCACAAGGCTTGAGAGTCGAACTGACTAAAGGACAAAACTAAACATATGAGCTGGATCTTTGTTCTTAGAGCTGTTTGATAAGTTCAACAAAATTCAGGCAAACAGATAAGATTAGGCTTTATCGTTTAAATGAGGAAGAACATTTACCGGATCTGTATGTTTGTCACTACTTCGACCGGTATTTTGACAAAAAAAAATAGGTCGAAAAAAATGAGTGGACACAGACGTGAGATAAGATTTGAGAAAGAAGATCGCAGCTCATAATAGTGCGCGAAATATATTTTTAAACGTGTAACTCTTATCGCGTATAATAATTCAAAATGAATACAATTCGAAAATTCATACTGGACGCTTGTCTCGCATCACATTGTGATATAAACATTGTGATTCAAATAATTTGCACATTTGAAAATATTTCGCGCACGTACATTCACATTGATCGAAAAACTCTTCGCGCTAGTTTAAATCCAGTTAAATTTTAAATTTGATTTTAACTGTTTCATTTATTTGGACTTTTATTGACTGTTTAATTGTTACGCTTAAAATTTAACGACATGTTAAAGTTTGCAATCAATTTTCATAAACTGGAAAACTTGAGAAATCTTGACTTTTGATACTCTTGTTGTTTTATTCGCTCTCTCTCTCTCTCTCTCTCTCTCTCTGAGCGTTAGCACGTGATCGCAAAAAGCCTCTTATCGATATGTTTGCTAGGTGTGTGTAAAGTTCAATTTCAAGATCAATTTTGTGTCTCTCTTGCGGAATATTTTTCTTGTAAAAATATGGATATATTATATTCTTCAAATTATTGTTGTTCTGATTGGATCTGAAGATGATCAGAATAAAAGATCAAAAGATCGTCTCTAGCATCAGCTCCTTTGATTTTTTTTTTGTTTTTTTTTTTTCAGCTCCGAGTTTGATTTATGACGAAACAGTGAATTACATTCACTGCATCAAAATCGATTTTTATTTATGATATTTATTTGTATTATTGGAAAAGCCTGTTTCACAATTAGCTTACATTTTTTTTAATGCTGAAAAACCAGTTTCAGTGACCAGTTTCACAAGTTACATTAGCATTATCTTTGCATTAATTTCGAACAAACATCCGTTGAGCAATCGGATAACGATTGGAAAAGCAAAACATTATTTATCTCTCTCTATAGATTGTTACTTTTATTAGACGAAATTATAAAATTTATCAGACAAATTTAAAACTGATAGTGTAAGGTTAAATCGAAGTAAACGAAAGACGGTATAAGAAAATCACACCGCACATCCACGAAGACTCGGTTATTTATTCTCTCGTCTCTCCGCGGGTCTACGTCCGAGAGAAGAAAGTAAGTAATTAATCAATTATTTCATCTAGTCTCTTGCCTACGCCGTCGCGCACGTACTAGGAAATGTTTCATTATCCAATGCAGATGTCAATATAGCGAGGTTAACTATTCTTCTTTGCAGTCGTTATTAGATTTGTTGCTCGCGTTGTACACCTCCTCGTACAGTATCCCGGTCCGATTGGAATAACCTTGGAGTTTTATCCCCCTTTATACGTGACACATGTATTGTCGCAATTTTCTTTCACTTTTTTTTGTAATTTACAAGATTAAAATATGCTTGTCACAACACGTGCAATACACGCCATTTATATGATAAGAAAAATGCACCAATTAGTCATGAACGCTCAATTGTTTGCAAGAAAATTTTGCAATCATTTAATTTCCGCCAAGAAACATTTGTCTGTTATTCGGCGCTCGGAGACGTCGTGTCTGACTTCGTATCCGAAGCTCATCGGGAATTTCGGTTACCTGACCTGACCGACTGAATGTCGGGTTCACCGAGTTTTCCGATATAGCGTGACATGTGACATCGATTTGCACGACCTCAAAATTCTATCGCGCGCGAGATCATTGACTGGTCGAGTCGAAATTAAACACTCTCGTTTTTTTTATTTTTAAAAAACAAGAAAAAAACATAAAGAGAGATGCAGAGAGAATTTATATTGGAAGATAAATTGATAGCGAGTGAAAGTTAATGACAGGATCGAGAAATCGACGCGCGCGCGTCGTTAAATAAGAGGGAAAGGAGTTTTACGCTTTTATTTTGTTTACGTCGCGAGATCTTTTTTTTTTTTTTTTTATTGCTCGCGGATGTAATTGAGATCGCGTGAGATTGCGGTGAAGGTTGCCTACCTGAAAACGTAAGGGCCAACCTGTTCGAACACCGGCTTCTTCCCGCGCTCGCGAAATTCCTCCGGATTGGTCCAATTGAACATGTATATCTTCAAAAATATCGGCGGGAAGTTGCTCGTGTCCTTCCATACCTCGAAGCTCCTCGAAGTCGGTGTTAGGGCCAGCCCCTGAAAACACAGCGACAACGTTTTACGTATCTATGTCCGAAAGATCAAAGGAGAGAAATATATATGCTTTATTATATACGTCGCATGTTGACAAGGTCTTCATTAATCATTTTCACAATCAACATAATGACCAATACGCAGCACTTGTTGCGTGGTTTATTATTATTAGTTGCTCGTCGATCTACGTAAGTTTTTTTTTTGTTTTTACACACATATGCAAAAACGTCAAATCTACGTAAAATTCTTGTGTGAAAAACAAACGTGTATTATACATCTGCCTCGATTCAAGGAGACGTGATAAAGAGAAAACGAACTGTTTGCAAAAACGTGCATTAACGACTATTATTTAACATGTCCGGCACGTGTCAAGCATTTATAAATGCTAATTGTTTTTTCTGTATTTCTTTTTATGACAATGATGTAACGCGGCGATGTTTCCATTGCTTTTTGTTTTTTTTTTTTTTTTTTTTTGTTAAAACAAAAGATGTACGTGTACATAATTATTTCTTGATTTATTTGTTTTAATACAATTTAACGCGATAAGCGTCGATTTGACACATCAAGCATAATCATAGACGAGAGGTCTCGAGTGGCTCACACAGCTGTTAACAATCTTCGTGTCGATCGCGGAAACAAGTGGGCAATCAGACATCACCGTGTGCGATAATAATATTCCACCATTATCAGTGGCGAGATTATTTGCGCAATGGTGTTGTCGGTGGCGTGAAACCATTCGCTGCAAATTATGCGTGTGTGTCTGTGTGCGTGTGTGCGTGTGTTTGATACAGAGAAACATCAATTAATAGGACAATCGACCACTTTTCCAATCGGGCCGGGACTAGCGCCGAGACAAGCCACTAAATGCATAGTTCATACATATCTGGTCCAGTTCAACGAGTGATCTTGCTTGTCGCGGGCGATCGCTGCGTGTGAGCGCTCGGCGCGTTAACACGCACGCACACACGCGCGCGAATGTGACTTCTATTTCTCGCGATCGCGGACGATAAACTCGCGATGCCCGTTGCTCAACTTCTCGCTCGTCAGAAAAGGATTTTGATAAGCCTGATCGATTGCCGGTTAAAAGTCAACGGCATGTTTCATTGCCAAGCAAACGTCGCGACAACTCTGTTTTCCGCGAGAAATAGAAGCGAATAAAAAATAAAATTACTTTTGACAAAAAATCGACGATAGAGATAACCCCCAAGAACAGAGGCTATCCGCTTCTTTTTATACAATAATATAAAATGGCAATAAATAGCGCAATGGTTCGCGAGAGATAAACCGGCCTGTGGGTCGTTAAGCGCCGAGGAATTTTTAGCGACCGTTATTGCTCATTTATCGCGATATTTCTGTGTGCAACTTCTTGGAGAAAACTGCGAACAAGAAAAAAAAAGATCTGAAGAAGTTACGAGATGATACGTTAGTTTTCTTGCGATAAAACAATAATGATCGCATATATATGCGTTCTCTTCGCAAACGAGAATAAAGCATCTATAAATCGGAAGATGGCATTGTAGCTACCAGTAATAAACTGTTATTACGCACAATTTACATACCTAATTATTATTGATTAACCGACGTTTATTCTCTGCAATACTTAACGGAAGTAAATATATTTTTTTAACGCAGTATATTGCGCTTCGAATGCAATTATTGTATTAAATATCTTATAATAAACACGTTTGCGTTAATGAATTATTATTACGCAAAGTTTACGTAATTATTGTTGCTGATTGTAACCGTATCATATTTTTTCCAATAATTAACGGCAATAAATATCTTTTATACGCGGTAAATATATATTTTTACACTGCGCTTTAAATCGAATTGTGCACAATGTCTCAATAAACGTTTGTGTCATAAATCATTTTGATAACTTTGATTTAATACAAAACCGATTTAATTACGTTTCTTGCAAATTTGAAACCACGTTACGATTCATCGAAAACTAGTGCGAACGAAACACAGTCATCGATATATAAGTGACACTCGATACTTATCGTCAATATTGCTTTTATGTAATATAAACACATATTGTATACATACATCCGTATTTCGCGCAGCACAACATCGAAGGAAAATCTACGCGCGAGATATATCGAAAGCGGATATATGTATATATATATATATGTAAACACACTGGCGCTATCTAACGAGAAAAAGAGAAAATCGCAAACTCTTCAAGAACTGGTTTTAGATAAGCTGCTTGTGCTGTTTTACAAAAAACAGAATTTGTCAATTTTGCAAAAGGAAAAAAAAAAATTTCCGCGTCGGCAACGCGTTTTATCTCATTTCGCACTCACTCACTTTTTGAATGATGTGTTGAAAGAGCATCGGCCATATGAAGCAGAGGGACTTGCCGAGAGCCACGAGGAAGAGTCCGAGAATGCCCAGCCCGAGCGTCTTGTTCGTCCACGGTCTCATAGCGACGCGCGTATCTTCGCACACACTGGTCCTCGTCTCTTCAGCATGTGCACCCCGAACTCCAGCGACCGGTCTTGTCGATCACTTCTCTCTCACTCTCGCGCGCTTTTGCGGCCGGCAATCCGCGCGCTTCAACAACTGTAAGATAAAACGTATCTAATCTAACAGTCGACGACGAGTTTACGGCTCGCATTTACGCGCGCGCGCGCCTGCGTGCAGTCACTCGCTCACATACGCGCGCTCGTGTGTGCGAGCGAGCGAGCGGGCGGGCGAGCGCGACGAGTGCGTAGCGCGCGCGTTTTCTCAAGTCCCGCGACTAGACGTTTACTTGTAGTAGCCCCAGTCGCGATCAGGAATGCGTGGGCGTTGTCGCGAATAAACACTTTGGATTTCTCTCACCGCGACAGATTCTTCACAGTCTTTTTCCGAGACATGTGCACCACGTTTTCCACGTAACGAAACGTGTGAAACGTGTAAAAAATCTGATGAACGCCAAAAACAAAATCGCGCGACGAAGAAGTTCATTAATTTAATTCAAGCCGAAGTGAGATCTAACAATTTTCTCAGTCTGGAATAATAGTGATCGATCATTTGCGAAGTGTTTTTCTGACAAGTTCTTGTCTATCAAAATGTGCATGTGCGTTTCATTCGACATGAATAAAATAACTGCTTTCAAATATACATATATTCTCAAAATTTTTTGAATAAAACGCTGGAATTTGCATTAAAATGATTTCGCACAACAATTTTCAATATTAATTATCAACGCGTCGCAAAAACGTGTCGGCCTCGTGGTTCACTCCATGTTTCGTCGTCATTATAATTCATTATATCTGTTATACGTAACACATACATCTAGTTAACGAATCGATAGAATATTAAACGCGGCTTATCCTTCGTTTGTGATCCAGTTACGTAACCACGCTTTCAAACACAACACGTGTATCAATACGCGGAACACGATGGAAGTCGAAATTCCTTGACTGATAACGAAAGAAAGGGCAATGTCAGAGAAGGACAATTACATCGATGATCACGTTTCAAAGATCTCTTAGATACGCGAAGCGATGAGTAACATTTAGCACAGATGACTAATGTTCTTTGCGGAGATTAATCGTAAACAAAGAAAAATCTGATCAATTTACCGTTAAAACTCTTAAGAGATTGATTTTGTTTTTTGTTATGTTTTACTGTTTTGTTCCATTCTCTCGGTGACGTGTAATTTATTTTTCTCGCGTGATTTTGCAGAATGTTAAGTGCAGGTAATTATTTTTAATTGGTTTAATTTTTATGAGAGAGATGATGACGAAACTCTGTCTTTCTCTCTCTCTCTTGTACAAAATAGAACAAGCAAAAATATATTGACAGCCACCAATCAGAGCCACTTGCCGCGACAAATGCGATTCAATTTATATCAATCTAATGCTTTTACGATGACTCGTAACGTTTCATCTTTTTAATATGCGAATAATCGCACGGAGTCATTTTCTTGACTTATCTTCATTTTTACATTAACGTAAATTGTTTTTTTTTTTTTTTTCGTTAGAATAATATTGTAGACGTGTCGCCGTAATGTTGCAAAATATGCGCACGCGACGCGTGTTTTATTTTGCATGTTTTATTCGCGGACAGTGTCATCAGCAATTATCATATAACGATAATGTGGTATCGACTTCAGCAAAGTGGTCAGTCGATATTGTAAGTGTTTGATAGCTTATAATATCACTCTTTGTTCCGCCAGCAAAGTGCGTACGCGTTGTTTGTAAATAAGCGTTTACTCTTGTATTCAAACCAATTCATAGGACGATTTTTCTAATTATTTCGGACACTTTTGTACTACACGTTAACATGAAAACACAACAAAGATCTCTATGAATGACTTCGAATCATTCTTTAAACTTACCTCGCGATGGCACTCGCCGTCACAAGTGTCACAACTCTTTCTCTTGCGGAGTTGACGAACGCACCCACGAAAAAATCCGGACTGTTATCAGATAAGATACAAATGTCCGCACAGAAAAGACGTTTCCTGTTTCTCGAGTTTTTTTTGTTCTCTGTTCCCGTTTATATATTTTCTTTGTCGCGTTGGAGCAACGCTACTCTGTTGTCGGAAACTACTAACGTATTACGCGCACGCGTCTCTTCGCGTACGCTTCCCTATACGACGCAATTGTTACTGACGAGTATTCTGAATCAACAGGCAGCAGTATCTAGCGTCTCTTATCCCCTCCACTTAGGGAGGATTTTCCTCTGTTCTCTATCCCTTCGCGCCCTCACGACCGCGCCTTGTTCCCTTTCAGACGGTCCCTCTCGTGTGATTGCCAGTTCAACGAATCATCCACTCGCGCGTGGGTCCAAACGCGCAACCACGTGGGAAGACCTTTGGCCTTGTGTCGGTCTTTTGAAATTCTACTTGCTGCTCTTGTTCAATTTTTTTTTTATGGAAACAATTACGGCACGTAAAATTGATTTTACTGAAAAAAAAAAACAAATTTTTTATAAATTGTCACAGAGTGTTACGCGCGCGCTCGCGCGAAAATCAGATGCATTTTTTGACATTTCGACGAATTTATTTTCGGAATGTATAAATAAACCAAAGAGCTGAGGTTCTTTGACATTTATTTTCGGAATGTGATGTGTGAGAATTTAATTTGTAAGAATTTTCATTTATTTTGAATAACAAAAGCGTAGAAAATGTGTCCGAAGTGGCTCTGTGACGTCTGAAGTGGCTTACGTCAAAATATCTTTTTTTTTTTATAAAAACAAAAACTCCCAATTTAAATGATAAAACACTCTGCCATTTAAATGATATAATACTTGTATTTAAGAGTCAATCGTAAAATATATTTTCAATTCTATTATATCATAGAGAAAAAAATCACTTTCTCAGCCGATATTATAATCGAATTGAATTAAGATTGTGTTGAGTTTAATATCTTTATGTGTCTCTTGAAATTATCGGTCTTTGAACTTGTTTTGTCACGTTTAATTGTGTGGCGATAAAATTTATTCCTAAGAAATTCGTTCGGCATCGAATTACGACAATTATTTACGAATATTTATCGTGCAATTTACATTTAAATAATCTAATTTGTGGTCTTTACTATTATTCGAAAAACGTAAATAATATAATTGTTATATAATCAACAAAAAGAACTCATTTATTTTCTCGAACGCTTCGCGATCGAGTTTCATTTATGTGTTCGTTACTTGAGATGGTCATATTCGCATGTCAAGGAGAACGGCGTGCACGTAAATTTTATTTATGAAGGACGCGTCTGCCATCAGAAAATACGCAATCGAAAAAAAAGGAGCATTCGTAGATTTAAAGTAAATTTGCATGTAAGAAATGTGAACGCAAAATACTTGACCCAATTAACATCCTAAGTGTTAAAAAACACGAAAAATGTGTACAATGGTGTACGAAAAAATTTCTAATGACAAGACAAACAGGTGCCGGTCATATTGCACAGCGATCTTACGCAATCGTGAATAAATTATCGCCGCTTGGTCGGCTCGCGTCAACGCATCGAATGGAAGTAATTCGATTTTGCGCTTTGTGTATGTACCCTCTGCCGGCGCTTCCTCGTCTATGATTAGATCCCATGAGATGAAGATAGCCATCGAACGATAAGGTAGTTAATGCGAAAATCAGTTTACGTGGAAGAATATGCAAATTGTTCTATTTTCTCTCATTTTCGCACGTCCATTTGCGAGAAATAAATTAAAATTGTTACGTGCGTTAGGTACATACGCATATAATTAATAAATATATAATACATAATTAATAAATATATATTGAAAAAATATATAATATATATAATAATATACAATTGTGTTTAAAATATATATAAAATATATATTATATATATTATATAACATATACCTGTACATATAAATATTGTTTTTATATTCTATAATATGACAAGAACATTTACACAATTGTTCTTACATATAATATTGTATAATATTTGTTGTAACATGCGTGCAACGTACGCAAATAATTTGAAAAATAATTACTATATCTAATTCTTTTATCAGGAATTTATTAATACGTGGGGAAAATGCTAATCATTAAGTTTTAATTATAAATAAAAGCGAAAATATTCTCGCGTGTTCGCGTGTCGAGCAATTGAAAACTCTCAAAGTGGATCGTACGTCCAGATGACGTCTAGTCGAATTGAAAGATCATACATTTTCGATGCGACATAAAAGGTTCGCAATTGTCTTATTGCGTGTCCACCGCGAAATGTTTATGAACACTTTCATCACTCAACATCTCCAAGTGATTCTCTCAACATCTCTCAACTCACTTGGCGGTCGAAAGACGATTCCCGTTCGATCCTCACTCTCGGCTCGCTGACCTCAAATTCCACCTGGGCGGACGCGAAGCCGTGCTGGGACGCGCATCGACACGTGGCGCCTAAGTTCCCTCTTTCTTTCCTTCGGATTTCACTTCTTCTCTTTCTTCACTCGGTTGCGCGCATAGTTACCTTGTCTCCTGCTCGTAATCTCAATTTCCACACAATGTTTGATGACGTTCTGGCAACGTTTCTGGAGGAAGACGCGCTCTTTGGAAATGTTCTTTCCTGTTTTACCGGTTTCAAGATCTCCCTTACGGACTTTTACTGTCACATATTTCAACGACACCGCGCTTTCGAGACGACTACGTCGAGACGCGGAGACCACGAGGGACTACGCGTTCCCGGTGCAACAAGCCTCTGAAGTGCCGACCACCTCTCTTCCACAATATTTGTTACGCGCTAATCTCGTCGCGTATTGTATTTTATATTATTGTATGCGTGTCCAATTTTCCTTTTTCTCTGCTCTTTAACTGATTTTTGTTAACTTTATATATCTCGACAATCCGCGCGAAAAAAACGCGTTTAAAAAAATTTCTCTGTAAAACCTACACGTGTGATATAAGATCGAAATCGCGAGACCTCGAATAATTGCCGCAATGTTGTCACGCAACTGAACGCGCGCGCTCTCGGATGTGCGTCGAAGAAATTAGACTTGGCACCAGCTGCGCGAAGGTTTTGAGGAGAGGAGATAAGACGCGCCCGAGACGAGCTAACTGAGAGACAAAGCAAGCTCGAAAATAAATGTTTGGGCGACTGTGCGTTTAAGCGTGGCATTCCAGCCAATATAGAGACGGTCATCAAGTCGGACTTGAGAAACGCCGGGTCCGCTTTAGAATATTTTTCACGAAAGTGAAATGTATTTTGCCGTTTGTGTGCAAAATACGTTTTACAAAACTCATAATGAATGTAATTTACAAGCTCTTTGTCGGCGTACTGTTGAACGCTATCAATCGCGGAGGGAGACGACGTGTTTTCTATTTATAAACAGAAAAAGAGATTTATTAATATGGATAAGTTAGTTTTTTAACAAACGGAGCGTGTATTATGAATTCTAATACGCAAGGCAAACAAAGAGAGTGAAAAAAAGAACGAAAAAAAAGATATCGGTTACATTCCGCTTAGTGACTTATATAATTTGACATGGAAATATGTATCTCGTTTTTATCGATCGTTTTACCGTGACGGAATCTGATGTCTATTTTAACCTTATTTAATTTCGATAAGATCTCATTTGTAAGCGTCGAAAATCTTATCTGCTTTGTTCGATCTTTTTCACGGAAGGAAATTGTCTTGTAGACAGCAACCGTCTGTGACTTTAGTTTCAAGAGTTATAGAGATTTCAAATGTAACTGAAAACACAAATATTCACCTTTTTTGAAACTTAAAAATAAATAATGAACTGAATAAGATATTTATTATAATTTAATTATAATAAATAATATTTTGTTTAAATTGTATATTTAAAAACAAAAATATGAAAACTGTGAGATGCGTTACTCCGAACCAGTAAGTCGGGATTCTTTCTGTTGCATATGTTTGTACGTGTTTTCTTTTTATGAGAGTCTAAATTACGCGCGAAACAAAACTGGAGCAAAACGTAGTAAAACGAGAAACAGAAGGAAAGCGAAATGGCTGAGAGAGTCACTTCTCCGCACCGACGACGCTGCCCAAGCGGCAACATAAATTGAAATAAACGTCTAAAAAAAACGCGGAAGAAATAATATAAATACCAACTGGTATACATAGATATTCAACATCAATAAAAATATCTCTAGGACGCGCGAGATTTGCAACAACATCGTGACGCTAAAATTAACGGCAAATTCCTACATGTAGTTTAGCAATCAAGGAAAAATACAATGGCGTGTGCAATGCCGTATTAACAGTCAAGGCCGCATCTCCGACGACCGGAGAGACCCAGCATTAATTGTGACCACCATTTGACAATGTTGTTACGAGTGCCTTATCTCGGGAAAGAAAAAAAAAAAAAATAAGACAATGTTTCAATATCGTGACCGCGACACGACAATTTCGCGTCCCGGCCGGCCCAGGCCGGTCGGTGGTTTTATGCCTTCGCTAATTATCATGTGCATCTTTCAAAATGCAAATTTTGCATTACCGGTTCCCCCGTGTGTTTACATCGCGCGACGCCTTTCCAACGGCTGGTCGCGCTCCAACAGGAAGCCATTATCTTCCGTTAAGGCTCGACGCCAAGCGACTATCCACTTATGCAGAAACACTATCTTCTTGTGGATCACCGGGTATCAGCCGGCCACTTACGAAGCCCCGTCGGTGCTCGGACACTTGCTGCCAAGAGCCATCCGATATTTCGTCATGCTCGCCGCGTACACGGCGATATATAGACGTGCATCGCAACTACAAGCCAATTACACCAGATGCGATCTTGGTGTCTAAACACGTTCAGACGCCTCCGTTCTTCCGACGACGTCGCGATGTGCGTGTAATTCGAGCAGACACACATGTGGCGCGAACAATGCCAGCTATGTCATCGGCCGTCAGGTGTCAATAAACCCGGTATATCGAAAATATCTTCTCTCAAGGATATACCGGTCTTTTTCTCTTTTGTTATCGCGTGCGAAACCAAACCCGTGATCCCGCGTGTGAATATTTAATTAATTAATTTCACGCGCGTTTTTGCAAATAACACCAGAAAGTTGGAAACGTTCTCTTTCGAGTTTGAAACAAATTACGAGATTTAAAAAAAAACTATACAGTCACTCAAGTACATTCAAATGTATGAATAAATAATTTTTATTGTTTAAAACTTTTGATATAAAATATTTCAGCAGCGGCGCGTCACAATGCGCCATCTCTTCTCGCAGCGCAAGCGTGAACTTTGGCACCCGATGTTGGCGTGTGAGAGTGTTTTTATCGACGGATGGACAAAAACAATACGTGGAAAACGTTTTCTCTCGGTTTTTCCGAGATGTTTTTGCAAAATAATTTGTAATATATATTTGTGTAAATGAAACATACTTTGCATAATAATAATGAAGCAAAGCAAGCAACGCTTTCAACGCACACTTTCCGTCTCTTTGTTGCCGATTGCAACCGCGGCACACGTGACGCTCAATAAAAACAAGTAGAAGTATAGCGTTAATAAAGAATGGGAAAAAAAAAAAAAGAAAAAAAAACAACAGGCAGAGAGACCCGTGCGTGGCAACGCGCGGCATAATTTTATTTACAATAGAAAAGACACGTATGATGCGCGGTATAAGCTTACAACAATTAGTCTTGACACATTCTGTTTTGCATTCGTCACGGTCGACGACCTGCAATTCGCGCGTATGAAACCCAACAACGTGCAATTACCTAATAAAGCTGTTAAACGACACACAAAGTATGACATAATTAGCGATGCACTCTCAGTACGGTGACTTATGTATAAAATAGAGCTCGGTGTGTTCGATAAAATCTCGGTTTCAAAGGAGCCATAGTGTCTCTACAATGTTTCACCGCCGCGCTGCGCGCGCACGTAAAATACTTGTAATAATTAACCCTCAACGGACAGACATGGGTCGTTTTCGTCTGGAGCAAAATGAAAATTTCTTGTTTTTTTTTTTGGATTTGTTGTCATATTTGCTAAAAATTACGAATTAAAACTTTTTTTTCACTAAATTTAACGATGGTTTCTTAAAATAGACAGTTTAAAGAGTATGTACACATTGTTTCAGACTTTTTTAGAAATATTTAATATTTTTAAAAAGCCCAAGACGAAAACGACCCATGTCCGGCGAATTAAGGTGCCGAAAAACACGCCGTCCG
>QVOA01012398.1:0-24321 GCA_014825685.1 Pseudomyrmex cubaensis | reverse complement strand
TAATGATGTTGAGTATGACCTCCGGTTCGTAACGAAACTTTTAAACTGATGTATGAAGAGCAATTCGAACCAAAAGCGGGTTGTTACGCGAAGAAAATTAATCATGCAACTTTT
Source organism: Pseudomyrmex cubaensis (assembly GCA_014825685.1). Classification (NCBI taxonomy): domain Eukaryota; kingdom Metazoa; phylum Arthropoda; class Insecta; order Hymenoptera; family Formicidae; genus Pseudomyrmex; species Pseudomyrmex cubaensis. Next base: position 24,207 of record QVOA01012398.1, on the reverse strand, counting down.
TTTATCCAAACGTTTCGACTTTTATTGTTAAGTCATCAGTGGATTATTCTTATTTGAAATGACAGTCCGCCTCGTCGCAATGACTGACGGTGTAACAAATGTCAAAGTTATTATTGAGACATCGTCTCGTACAGGTTTGAATCATTCGGGAGGTAATTACAATTTAAGAATAGATCAAATTTGACCGATTTTGATTATTTTAAAAATCAGAGCCACTTCAGCCAAAGTAAATATATAATACGAATCAGGATCCTTAAATATTATATAAACCGATCTTACACCTTTGGCAACATAAAAAAATTTTTTTTGTCTCTTGGTGTAATTAATTTATTCGCAAACCATCCAGCGATCAGCTTGCTTCATCAGGTGTAATTTCATTACTAGTTTATAAAAGCTGTTTAAAAAAAAAGAGAAAGCATTTTAGAAGTCTTAGTCAAAGCCGTATTCTCAGCCTCGTAATCAGGCAGCAAGGTCTCACTCAGCCAGTACAAAATCAGTAAGTGATAAATTATGAAAAATTTTGCCTGCTGTGCAAAGATGAGCATTACATAGCTTACTGCCCTAAATAGCAGCAAAAAATTATAAAACAACGATTGGAGCTCGTCTCTGTCAAAGGATTTTGCTTCAACTGTCTTGGACATCACCGAGCGTCTAATTGCCAATCTACAAAACGTTGTGTCAAGTGTGGAAAATGCCATCATTCAACATTGCATAAGGCACCAGCCTCAGATGAGAAGAAATCTTCCACCGACGTTCAACCTCAATCGTTATTCTTAGCTGACGTAACAGCAAGCCGCGTTCGACCAACCACTGAAGAGACAACCAAAGTTGTTCATCACGTCCAACGTGGAACCTTCGATAATCTGAATTCGGTCGTACTATTAGCCACTGCCCAAGTTAAAGTTATATCAACATGAAAAAGTTCTTCCAACGCGTGTTCTCTTAACCCAAGGTTCTGAGATATCATTGGTGACAGAATCACTAAAAGCTATATTTCAATATTGAATCTTATAAATTACAAAGCAAGACGCGTATATATATTTTCCGATAAATGCTTCGTCTACGCGCGAGAATGCGTTTGTTCTGTATTAATAGTCGTAATTAAGAACAACCACACCATATATAAGCGGCGAAACGACGACGACGGCGTTTCTCCCAGGCACATTCTGTTCGTGATACACGCGACAAGGTCACGTATGCAAAGTTCAGACCATTATGACGCTCGTATTCAGATGCAAATTGGCTGGAAACGGTGCGGCTCTTAAAATATACTTAAGCGAACGCGTCGTCGAGATACGATTCTCTTTCTCTCTCGTTTTCTCTCTTCTTTCCTCGCAAACAAGTGAGCGAACGAAGAAGCACTAACGAGTAAAGAAGGTGCCAATGCGGCGATACAAAATGTGCGTGATTATGACGGAGAAGATGAAAAACAGTCGGCTTGTTCAATGTCGGTGGGTCGGAACATTATTTGAAATCCCCTCGGGTTTCGCGAGCGTCTTAATGACAGGTCGCATAATTAGCGAGAAACTGCGCTGTAGCGCGCGCTCTACAAGAGACTCTCTAATAATAATTCTTCAACTCTTTTGATGATGTACGTGTACGAAAAGCTTCTTTTCTCTTTCACAAAAGTTTTCTACACACGCACGTAGAACAGTGTGTTGACATAATACGCATCCGGTGTATGTCGATAAATTTACATTATCGTATTAGTACGCTTCATACAATAATTATCATATTATTTTCATAAATTAATTTATATCGTTTTGAATTCGCATAATATATGAATTTAAACCATACAAATGTTATTACTCTTGGTTTCATCATCTTGTTTATTTAAATTTGTGCACGCAAGAGCGATCATATAGCGCTTGTTGCGTGCAACCAAAAATACAAATTGCGATATGCACGCATCTTAATCTGCCGCGCTGAGTAATTCGATACATGTCATTTGTCTCCCGCATACACAACACGTATGTGCGTGCGTTTTCAGCATATGCGATTTTTTTACGATCAAATTTGAATTAACAGATAATGGCCGAACAAATCTGATATTTGATGTGACGCAATATGTTATCCGCTGTATGTCTAAACAAAAGAAATTTGTTCTAATTTGATGGCTGAAAAGTGGAGAAAAAATGTTGTAAAGTTATTAATTATACCAAAAATATGTAGAAATGTAAATGAAATAGTGAAGTTAACGTGGAAAGATTTTAAAAAGAAACTAAGGCTGAGGCAAACAATCTTTCCATAAGCGGTATATTATCTTCTTATGTTAAAACCCTTATGTTACCTATTTTTTATATATCATCAAAAACATTATTAGTACTGATTTTTATTACAGATAATGAAAATGAATTGCACAAATTAATTGTGTCGTCTAATGGTGAAATCCACGATCTATCGAAAAAAACGTAATATAATTTATAATACAATTTCTTAAAAAAAAAAAACATTTGTATTATAATTAATAAAGAAAAAACATAGTTCTATTAATATAATTATATTAATATGATTAATCTTATTTTATTGTTGTTATCTCATCTTATGTTAAATGTTAGTTTGAGTGTTGATTAAATAAAGTTATATTGTACATAATTTTACGTATCTTTTTCCTAAATTATTAGTTTTATTATTATAATTTTTTAAATAAAACATATATATGTATAGGAGATAAAGCTTCAATAGAGGTTTTATGTGAACCTATCGTGTTACTTTAGCTCCTACGTAAACAGATCCTACTTTAATATACTAGTTTGGCGAAAATGGAAATTTCTGACACTTTTAGGTTTAAAGTAGGAATAAATTGTATCCTTGCAATTGAACCTTCTTTACTATCGTAACTCCTATTATATAGTACAATGAAAGGTTCATCAGAGGGTCAAAATTTTGACTCGAGAAGTTAACAATCAATGATTTAGAACAATCTTGTGATTAGCGTTTACGAACTTCCAACTGACTTCTCGCAGAAATCTGTCGTGGACATCGACAAAACGATTCTACGCGTTCCTGAGTTTTCTCTCCTGTCTTTGTTTTTTGTCTACGCGCGATCTCGTGATTGACATCTCTAATCACGGCCGGTATAATGATTCATCAGAAGAAACGGTGTGCGCGCGCGATAAGAGGAATTACGTCGCATATGTATACACAAGCACACAGATACATCGACGATGGCTAATTCAATCGACACAGCATGCCGCAGGCTGTTAGGCAATGCGTCGACCGACTAATGAGGTGTCATTGATTACGAACATTCATTTCGGCACGAGGCGAGAGACCCTGAGCCTGACCGCAAGCGTGACCTGAATCCTCTGCTCGAATTACGCAGTCATCTTTCATTCCCAACAGAAATTTAGAACAATTTCCAAAGATTCGGAGTACCGAATAGTTTTTGAGAGAAATTAAATAACTACAAAATATACAAACTGTAAGAATATTTGTAAAAATGGAAATCTATTGAATAGACATAAATTGTCTCTACCGAATCATGTATTGGTACAGATTTGAATGATTTTTTGCCCATAAAAAGAAATGAAATAGATACTGTTAAAAATGCAATAGACTAGATGTGCGGTTATACGTGGGCGAATTATAGCGCAGTTTATATCGCCCACACACAAACCGGTAAAGGTGCCATTATTCAATTCCGCGATAAGGAAGAGGTCATCGGACTACATCCGCCGTCGTCGAACGATTTGGTATCGCAAAGTGCATAAACCGATTTCTAACTTTACGGCGAAACCGAGAGAATCATATGTTTGCACCGTGAATACGCGCGCGAGCGCGGAGGCGTCGAGAGCGAACGATTTATGCAATCGCGATGAAATCGACGAGACTTCTCGAGAAATTATGAAGCGCATAAATGGTACTTGCGCCGATACTACTGAAATTTTGTTATATTAATGGCAGTTACTACTCGAAATGTAATATCTGCTGCTTTAATAAAGTCTTTTTTTTTGTTGAATTCTACGTTCGCTCTTAATGTTATTATACTCCAAATGTCACACCGTGCAATGTCAAGCAATCGCAACTTAAATGTTTTATATCGTTACTTCAGTAAAAAATATTAAATCGTTGCTTGCGTGCGATAAATCAGCTCGCCAACGGGATATGTATAATCTTAAATACGTATCAAACTCTGTTACCGTACTTACCACAACTCAAACTCGTTATGATATGCGCTATGTCATGCGGCTCTGTATATTTTGTTGTGTAACGAGCGGAAGATAAAATTGCCATCTTAGTAATTTTCATCTCAATAAACGAGTAAATTGAATGCTCCCTGTCAATTTTCTGCCAATTCTTACAAAGAAAAAAAAGAGAAAACGAAAGAAAGAAAGAAAGAATAGACCTTCGCGTGACTTCGTTCAAATTGACGTTTGCGAATTGCGAAGAAAAAAAGACACGTGGCAACTCAATTTCCACTTTTTGATCTTTTGAATTTAGTTTTTTCCTATACCAAAAAAGGAAAATTTTTGCGATAAACTTCGGAAAAAACGCACTTATGATATATTTATTTAGTAGACAATATATGATATAAAATATACGGTATAAAATATATGATATTAAAATTAATATCTGATATATATTATATTTTTATGTTATTTTTATTTTATTTTATACCTATTTTATACTTATTTTGCACATATTTATTTATTAAAAGGTACAAAAAGGGAATTAGTAAAAATAATAAATGTAAATAAATTAAAGATGTTTTTATTGATTTTTCCAAACAGTGTAATTGGAGTTAGTGCGATGCAGCACTATAGGCGACGCTGATAGATCGGCTTTGTTGATCAGTCTATTACGACAAAGCGGAACCGAATATCTGTACGTGTGTACGTGTGTATGTAGGGTGTGTGTACGTTTGTGTTATATCGTTGCATTATCACAATATGTTATTTAACGTCAATCGACGATACGTGAAATAAATACATGAAGGAGAAGCAGAAGGATGAGAGAATCAGAAAACGATCGATGGCCGACATGGGAAATGAAAAAATAGAACAAAGAAAAAAGGAATCGATAAAAAATCACATCGCGCACATTGAACTCTCCATTTCGGCTGTTTTCGAGTCTCTCCCTCTGTCTTCATCAGAGATCAGATTAAGCGGAAAGCACGATTTCTGAAGCGGTCACATCGGGCGGGTGATAAATTAAATAGTAACTCAACTCACACAAGGAAAACGAAAAGGTGCCTATTACAGTAACATCAGAATTTAAAGAGCCTTCGGAAGCCGCTTAAAATTCGTCAGTCAAACCACTTTGCTGTCACATTTCAATCTTATTTTTTTTCACACGTGCGTGAGTGTATTTTCCTATCTTGTTTTAAATCTCTCCAATATTTTTGTTTGTCCAATATATATGCTATATGGTTAATTTCTTCAATATTTGCCATTGTAGATTTTTTCAAATATTCCAGACAAATAAAACTAGCAAATATTTACGAGAATTTTAAAAGAAAATTTTTATATTCTTTTTTTTTAAATACAAATTGCAACTTCCGAATGATCAATATAGAAGAGGATTTTTTTTTTTTTTCAAGAATATTTTCAATAAAGGAATAATTTTTTTTCAAAAACACAACTATATTATTGTATATTTTCTCCTCTTTCTTGTTTATTCATCAATTCTTTTTTTTTGGCCATGATATTTGCTTACATGTCTTAACAAATGTCTTAGAGAGAGAACAGTAACTTGAGTCACTTCCGCCGACGCGTCCCCAGAAAACTGTTCGAAACAAGTTCCGCGATTAAACCAACAAACGTCGTTCACCGTTTTTATCCAACAAATTGAAAAAAACAAAACACTCGAATCTTTTCTTATTATAGCCGCCGTTCCTCGTGATGACAAACGCGCGTTATTTTTTTCTTCTTTTTCTTTATAATAATCACTGCGCTGTTTGTCATTCGAAAGCCAGGATGCGTTATAGAAACTGCAATATTTTTCGATATTAAAAACAACGTACGGAAATGTCATAAGTTTTACTGTCAAGTCATCAGAGTTATTAAAATGTGAAGCCATACTGAATCAAACGAAAGAAACTTGTGCGAGAGTAAAACATAGAGCAACTTACAAACGAATTTAATTGCGTTTCACAAAGATTTGTAACACGCTATTGTAATTTCTATGATTTAATCTTCTGATTCAAAATTGCCACACGATTCAAACATGCTTGTTAATACGGCTAAGTCTTCTAGGTGTTTGTGCGCATAGAAAAAAGATCGCTTTTACGGATTAATATTAAAACGAGTTTGTTCGACTTGAGTCTGTCTTTAGCACGTTTCGTCTTTTTTTTTTTTAATTAATGCACATTCATATAGCGCATCCATGCAGCGGCGTTAAATACAATTAAAAATTCATAGATATGCAATACACAGCATCGACGAAAATCGCCACGCAATCGGATAAAACACGAACGAACATTTGCAAGCGGCAGGCTTCTTCTCTCTCGCGTGCGATCAATAAAACTCCAAGAAAAATAACGACGACGATGTTATTAAAGCAATCATTTTTTCTTTTTGCTCTCTCTCTCTCTCTCTCTCATTCTTACTAATTCGTTTCTTTCTCGTGCACGATTTTCTCGGACACGCATTTTGCATGATTATGCATCGATGCGTTGCTCGCGCGCTACCTTAACAAGGAGCCAAGGACAATATTTATCTGTCGCCACTTGGCAATAAAACTTGTCACGCAAGATGCGACACTCGCAAGAGAGAAATATTGCTAATATCGTTTTTTTTTTTTTTACTCGCACAAAATACGCTCGAAATATACGCTCGCACGTTCAACTCAACACACCCGTTACAGCCTAAACGGATGTCGACGTCGTAGACATCGACGAACTTTTACAGTCTGCCCTTCGTACATCCAGTACCGAGACCGTACTGAATACTAACAAGATAGCATCGGTTTCTTCTTAGTTTAATCCGTATGCGCTTCATTATTTTTTACTATTATTATTATTTTGAAACAGTAGCTACATAAATATTTATGAATAACTTCCCCGACGTACACAGTTTTTGAAAAACTAGAATATCAAATCCGCGTTTATGATTGCGCTGTTGTGTTGTAGTTATCAATAACTACATCTCATTATATAAAATAAAATAAAATACAAAATTTTCTCAATTTTGCGGAACTTCTTGTTTTTGTAATCTCTCAAAAAAGATATAATCAAATATTTGTATCTATATTTGCCCTCATATCTTATTATTCATAAACATAATTTATCTTTCCCGTTTTTCCAAAGCATAACATGCTCTATGACAACAAACCGTATGCATTCAATTAAACTTTGTGAGAATCACGTCTCGTCATCGTCGTCGATTTTTCTAGCACACTCCACAAATCGTGACAACAAAAAGCGGACCGTTTTCACGCAATTTTTTCTATACACATATATAGACAACGGAGATAATAATCTAAATAGATCGCCTTAGATTCTAAACTTACCATCTAACGATAGGTGGTTGGTTGATTGGTTGGTTGGTTGGTAGATTGGTTGGTTTTGTGTATGTGTGTGATAGGATAGAGTGACGGGAATGATGTTGGTGATTCGTAGTAATGTGTTTTGTTCGTCTAATTTGACGTGTAAGTCACAAAGAACAGGGACAGATAATAGTATATCGCATACAAAACGACGCAGGATTCACGGGATTCGTCGCATGACCTCAGTTTCATCGACTAAGGTTCTTTCGATCATCGAGCGCAGATTTACAGAAGAACGAGTCGACCTATCACGATGCAGTTCGCAAAAGACATATATATATTTTATATATTTACATACATATATCATATATATATATGTATACATACATACATACATACATACATATACATACATATTATATATATATATATATGTGACCGACCGACTCGCTTCTACGTTTACTCGCTTCTATGTTCTGTCAGCTTCTATGCTGTGTAAATCTGCGCGATGGCCTTTCGCTAATGTAGATATAGTATCTCGGATCTAACGCCTGATCCCGTCGGTAATTCCTGCCGCGCCTTCCACCTTCTCTCGATGTCTCGAGAGCTTTGACCCGTCGCATTTCGATCGTCGTGATAATCGGTTAGCGCGTGAAGAGCAATCGATCATATATATGATCATATATGATCGATTGCTCTTTGCCTGACAGTGTGTGTATATATATATCTACATATAAGTGTGTGTGTGTACATATATTTGTATGTATATTTGTATGTATATATATATATTTATATGTATATATGTATACACAAATATCCTTCATAAAAACCGGTAAATTATCAAACTATTTTTGAAAAACAATATCTTTAACATTTCTCGAAATTTTCCAATGTTTAAATTAATAAACTGATATTTTATCATTAAAATCTAAGATATAACCTCGATTTTTTCCGACGTTACAACTTTTTTCACAGTCTAGTTAAATATAACGTTCATAACGGAACATAAACGGAATATAATGAGCTCCAGAGAGCAGCGAATGACAACGATATAGTTCCACTTCTAAGGTATTGATATCGAACAAATCAATAACACGTTTATCGGTCCGTCTGCCCGTTATTTAAGCAAAGGCAACGGTAAACGGCGCGCGAGGGAACGTGAAACAATGTTACGAACCCGGCGGAGCTAACTGCCCAGTTATCGGCGTTCGAGTATACCGGGCTGAACCGTTGTGCCGAGTTATTCGATAAAACGCGGCGATAGCGCGCGATTAAACGCAGTTACTAATACGGGCCGGTAGCTCCTTTCACGCGAGGTTCTCCTATCTCGACCAGAAGAAGAAGAAGATCCTCCCGCCGGTTCGACCTACTATCGCGCGCGATCGAGCGCGAGAGGAGAGGCGAGGTGGAAGGTGCAGACGTCGATTACGATCGGCGTGGCGGCGGTCAGCAACGGACTGGACCGTTCATCGTTCTTGCGATTAATTGCTACGTTACGTTTTAAACGGTCACGTCGTCGCTACTCGTCTTGAGCGGCGACGAGAAAAAGCCGCTGTGTATCGCCGCCTCGCGAGTGTGTTAGAGTGCGCACACACAGCCGGAGAGGCAGGGGCGTGCACGCGCAAGTGCACCTCGCGATTAACCCTCGTGATTAACCCTTTGCGGCGGACACGGTGGTCGAGAGACCAGTTGTCTTGGACGCGCCTTTTAAGCGTCGCACACGCGACGCCTCGCATTTCGAGACCTATTTCGATATGAATGACGCGCAAAAGGCGTATATAACTCAAGTGTCTTTGAAGAGGTTTTTTACATAGCTATAAGAAATGTTCTCAACTGTATAACTTCTACAGAGCCGCAAACGATTAAGGAGGGATTTACGCGTATTCTCTCTTTTTTTTCTCTTCGTGCAGAATACGTACAAATTCATCACTTCTTCAATAATAGACATCGAGAAAAAATAGCCGCTGTTTAATTACGCGTGAAGCGATAGTTTAGTATTCTACGCATTGATTATACGTCGCGTCAAGATACAATGAAGTATAAGAGAAGACATCAAGGAAAATGAGACAGAATAAATTCATGATGAGATAATCATTGCAAGGGCAATCGATCAGAAAACAAATACAGTTGAAGGAGAAGAGAGATAAGTGGTCCCGCATCTATTGAAGGGCACGTCGAAGGCATTTCAATATTCTGATTTGTTAATACAAAAAATATCAGAAACATTACAGATTTTATGTTTTGTTCCTTATGCTGAATACTCTTATCTTTCATCGTTTCTTGACCTGAAAACCTCTTTTATGCATGGCTTTTTGTTGTGACTCGTAGTACGACTATGTAAGTTCATAAATATAAAGAGAAAATAGAGAACCATCACTCGGAATTGTGTGTATATCAATTAGGCCAAACTAGAATTATATACGAATATTTGTAGCTAAAGAAGTGTTTGTGTATAGCTATATTTAAAAATTGAACGAATCAATTCATAATAACAATTTCTTTTGCATCTATCGATGTAAGCTGAAGAGACTGGCAACTTTGAAAAAAAAAAAAAAAAAAAAAAAACGTTTGTACAGTATAATTATTCTCCGTGGCAAATGAATAGTTTGTTTTCACAATAAACTGACTAACTCAATTAACATTCTGTCATCGCAGTATCTCCGTACGAAATCTTGTGCAAGCGAAAGGAAAAAATATATATAAATATACGAGACCATTGATTATACAATCAACAATCGTTGTATCACAATCTTTACTACAAGAAAAACTCATGCGTTAAAGAGAGGCCTGATATCACACGCGTTACATTTCCCACGTGTGCGCGCACGCACACACATACAAGTTTCCTATTTTCTCAATTTCTCTTTTTTTATCTTTCTATCTTTCTCTCTCTCTTTTCTCTCTCTCTCTCTCTCTCTCTCTCTCTCTCTCGTCTTTCTCTTTCTTTTGGTCTCCGGATCTCTCTCCGGACTGACACGCTCGCGACAAGGCTGATCGATACACGTCTTTCGTTACTGAAGTCAATTCACTTTGCGGAACATCACCTAGAAGTGTGCTGAAGCCAACATCAGTATCGTCCGGCGGGGCGCGTAGCGTGCGACATGCACGCGCGTCATATGTGTCACGTACACTACGAACACCGTTAGCGGTGAGAAACTCCTTCGTCGTCATCTTTGTCGTCGCCTTTGTCGTCTCGACGAGATTTCGCGGCTTTGCGTCGTCCGCGAGCTTCATAAAACGACGCGCGCGTAGTAGACGCCTCTCGAAACTCCGACCGCACATAAAAGTCAACACTGCGAGGAACTCAGGCGAATGTCAATCGAACTGTTTACGCACGACGTGATTATAAAAACGTCGTCTGACGTTTCCATCATTCGCTTCGAAACGGACTCAAGCTTCTAGTCAACACCCACGCACTCTCTTTTTCTTCGCGTTGTTATTGTTGGCGTCAGCCGTTTCGCTCTTCGCATTTCTACACAGTTATTGCAAACGTTTGCGTCGCTCGACGACACTTCCGGACGAATTATTATTATCGTCGATGACGACAACTCATCACTCCTCCGCCTGCAGCAACGTGCGGAAGTCTTGTTGCAGCTTCGATTCGTGGTAACTCCAAATGTCGCTGAAGTCGTCGTCTCCGTTGTCGTCGTCATCGGCCTCTTCGGTGAGGCTCGACGACAATTTGTCTTCTTCGACGAGAGGCTCGGCTGGCGAAGGAGACGAATAGAACTTGATCTCCAAATCCCGATGGCCATTGGGCGATGTAATGATCTCTGTGGATACTTCAAGACCTTTTGGAGATGCGACGGGCCCGGCATTCGGATTTGTAGTGTTTGCGCTTGCCGAAAAGTTGGCCGACGCACTTCCTAGACTATCGCCGCGCCAAAGAGTTCGTTTGTGTTTCCCATTTTCAGATTGACCTCCTCGGTCGCCAATGACGCCGACGTCTCTCGTTGGCGCGGGAATCTCCTCGCCGTAGCTGAAGTAACTCGTCGGATCACTCCAGCTGCGCCTCAAAACTACGGATCCCGTTTCTCTGTCGTCGTTCTGCGGCCGAGAATGTTCGTCAAACAATCTATCGAGCACGCGTTCTTGAAGACTCGAACACGGTGGCGTCAAGAACAGCGGCATCTGGCCGAAGTGACCACCGCGACAATATTCGACACCGGATGGCGCCGGAGCCGTCAAGAAAGGCGAATAGCCGTTCCGATCGACGTTCCAGATCAGACCGGCGGGATCGCAATATCGGCATTGACACGCACCCAGACCTTCGTCTCTGACAGCGGCTTCGCATGAAGTATCGCCCGCGTATTCGTGAACGTAACGTGGCCGCGGCAGGTTGCTGTTACAGTTGCTGTTACCGTTAACGTGATGCCGGTAGCCCTTGGGCAACGCTACGGCACGCATCGGCGCCGCGACCACGTTACGGTTGTCGTCCAGCACTTTCACTTGCACGTGGTGCCGATGGTACCGCTGCTGTCTGCCGTCTGTCAGCTCGGCTTGCATCGACGGCGCTCTACAACCACCGTATATGTTATCTCGATGACCGAGTGGTGGCCTCCGATAATTCCTGAGATGTGGGACATCGTAAATCCGCGGTTCGTAACAGCTCGGTGCGTACGGTTTCACGTTGACGTTAACGACGGACTGATCTCCGGTCCCAGCGCCGAAGCTGGAAGATTGTTGCCGCTGCGTCTGCGATTCCTCAGACTTTGTCACATCGACGCCGCCACTTGCGACAACATTATTTGGTGGTTTGCGATCTTTCTTTCTGCGCTTGCGAGGTTTGATTATGCGCGGCAGACTGTTTTCTGAGTTGTTTGAACCAGAACTCTCGTCGCTGGCAATACTCAACGAATCGATATTTGCAATATTCGAGGAACCGGTGTTCTCCTTTCCTGTAGCAGAAGAGCAATCGGGATTCGTTGTTTTTGAGTTTGAAGAAGCCATCACTGCCGCTTTCTTCGAGATGACCTCCGCCGGTCTTTGAGCGGCAATTCGCGACGCCGGGCACCTCGTCGCGCTGTTCACGCCACTCGTCACGGACGGGTTCGCGCTACTATTAACATAATTGCCGGCGACGTTGCCGCAAAGCGTGTTAGCGGCGCTATTGGTGGAATTGCCACTGTTGCCGTTACTGTGCAACTTGCCGCGGTTGTAAAATCGACCGGCTAAGATCAAAGGCGCACCCTGCGTGTGAATCGCTAGCCTAGACAGTGGACTCTTATGCAAATGATCGCCCGATGACACTTGCTGTTGATCGGCACACGTCTGTTGTTGTTGTTGTTGTTGGTGTTGCTGCTGCTGACCAAGTGACGGCGATGAGCGTTGATTACATCTGCGCGGACTCGACGTCATTGATATTAACGGCGCGCCTGTCCAACCGCTTGGACCGCCGTACTGCACCTGACATTGCTGTTGCTGATCGGTTAGGCCGGAATAACCATGTCCACCATTATAACAACCGCGAGTTTTGCCGCCGCGTGCCGTCGCTAGTTGTTCCTGCTTCCGACAGACAGTCACGGGCTTACTATGTAGGTTGGCGCGCACGTTTGACGAGATGAGGCAGCTGCCGATGTAACGCTCCACCTCCAGGGCGCCCTGGGAGGCCGGGCTCATCTTACAATGTACGTACCACGTTGCCAAAGCTATCAGTCGCACGGTTGCAATTAATATCTTTTCTAGATACAGAACAGATTCAACACTGCACTTGATGATCGGATTCGATTCCTTCTATTTGTCACAACATATTACTTCACTGATTTTTCGCGCGGTCCAGCAGATAAAAGCTGTCTCTTGATCTAGCCCATGTTCGTAATGAGCGTGTATGGAGTCAACTCCGGCTCGCGGACATGCCGCACAAGCTTCGTCAAGACTGCGAGGTATCGCGGAGCGAAAGTAGGACGAAGCGGTCGCCGCGGCAAATGTTGAAAGAAAAAGAACGTATACCTTCACTGAGAACGACCGAATGAGACCGCGGCCGGAACGACACTGAAGCTGGCACTGGCCGGAGCGACACACACCGTTCTCGGTTGCTCTGCGACGTGGAGGTCTCCCTACCAGTACCGCCGCCGCTACCACTACCACCAGAGTACCAACCCCCGCGCTGTCGACAGGAACTTCATCCCCACTATTCGATATCTCCCACCTTTTCTCGTCTCCCCTTTCAATATGACGCCGCGCACCAGGTATACACCGCGCAGCGCGGCGTCGTCGTATCCTTCCGACGACGCTGTCACAATTCGGCGAGGGATCATGGAAGAAAGCTAGAAGAGCAAGAGAGACGCGAGAGACGAGTCGGAGAGCATCGTCGTCTATCTGTCGCGACGCTGACTGGCAGAGACGAATTTACTCACCTGCCAGCCTGCTTTGCTTGCCTGCCTGTCCAGCGTTTATCTGAGTTTCTTATATCTTGACTTAGCATAAATTTCATAAACAAATCCTGCTTTCTCTCATCTTTCTTTCTTCCTTCCTTCATGCCTGCTGCAGCGCGAAGTATAAGCGAGTATATAAAGCGGTAGATTACAAAGAGAAAAAGAGAAATTTCACAGCTTTCTGATTTTACGTCTGATTTTCTTTTTGTGATGGTTTTCTTTGTCTGATTTTCTTTTGAGTCAAATAAAGTTTAATAAAGTCGCCATGAAAAAGTAAATACCGTGGATAAAATATTTTAAAAAACTTTTAGTAATTATGGAAAAACTTAACATTTTTTACTATAGAAAACTTTCTTAAATAGTTCTATGAAAATAGAAAATAAATCAATTTTGCTGTAAAAATTGAATAATTAGAGACCTAAGTACACTTGAACGGTTTAAAGAGAGAGAAAGAGAAAAATAAAGAAAAAAGAGAGAGAGAGAGAGTTTTGAACAGTTAAGTAAAGTACTTTTTGCTATCAATACTCTATTTTTACACATGACAACAATTTACACATTTGATAATACTGATAACGTATAACGCTGATAAAGTTACTGATAAGGTATAAAGTATATTTTATCAATATCACTTCACTTAAATCCATAAATCATACGCGAAAAATGAGGTAACGATAGTGTCGATGATTCGTCGAACGATAAGTTTTCTCGCTTAAAATGCGGTCTGTTTAAAACATTTACAGTATTAATTTTTCGCATGCAAGATTTTTTGCTCATCAAAAGATGTGTTTTATTTCTTGCTATTTTTGAGCAGTTTGTTGAACGTTATTTAGGTCAAACAAATGACAAGATAATTATGATTATTCTGTAGAAAATGACTAGGAAACTTTATCGTGCACACAACTTTAGCCTAATAATTTATACATTTTTTAAGCAATACACATATACAATAAAAAAGATGTATTTACTTTAGAAAAATTTATGAGTTTTGAGATATACATCATTTTCAAAATAAGTAGAGATCAATTTCGGAAAATTTTGTTACCTCTTCTAGCTGTAAAATCTCATTGATTCGAGAAACAAGATCGACTATATGTTCTTGCTGTCAAAGTGAAAGTAGCCGAGCCGATTACTGTCAGTCGCAAGACAATTGAGAGCAGAGAGAAAGAGAGAGAGAGAGAGAGAGAGAGAGAGAGAGAGAGAGAGAGAGAGAGAGAGAGAGAGAGAAAGAGAAAGAGTGTGTGTTTTTAAACGCGTAAAAGAACCCGTTGGTGTAGTGAAAGAGGTAAGAAAGAGACCGATATCTTACATCAGGCACCCTCGCATCTAGGTCACCGGCTCGAAAAGTAGGTCGCAAGTCATCAATCGTTCGCGGCATGCCACTTGGTCGAACCTCCTTCTACTTACTCTCATCCTAAACGTCTGAAGTAGAGAGAATATGGCGAAAAGGTTAACTTTTTTCTTGAAACTCCTGTTACCGTCATCATTACATACATTAAGGAAATTTTGCACCGCGTTATTACATACTATTAAAAGAGTTCGGAAGCTTCCTATTAGCAAGCACGTATCAAAAAGAATGACTTATCTATTATTACAGACTTGTCACAAAAAACGTTTGGAAGTTTATATCTTTTTATTTATTATTAGACACATCTAAAAAACAAATGTGCTTGTACAAAGATCTGTTATATGCGGATCAAAAAACAGTTTGAAAGTTCTCCATCTATCTTTTTCTCTCTTTCTTACGCAGTAGCAGTGCGCTTATTACACGAAAAATTATACGCACGAAAAATGTTCTCTATCTGACACTTTATTATACACTTCTCTCTTGAAGAAACGAATATAAAATATATATACACACTGCAAAATTTATATAGTCCTTCTTAACTCAAATAAAGACACGTTTTTGAAAACATAAAATAAATTAAAACTTTGCTCTTTTTTAAAATATGGAATACTTATTACATTAAGATATAATCAACAGCGCAAAATAAACGTCTTATTAAATATTACATAAAAATTTCTATTTCAATCTTTTTCGAACGTAGAAAACTTATATTTAGAATAAAATAACGAGAGAGAGAGAGAGAGAGAGAGAGAGAAATACACATCGGTCTAAAATTAAACAAAGAGAAGCTTGAAATAGAATTTTCCCAGCACGATTAGGGTCGTGGTATTTCCTGGTGCAAGATAAATCGCGTTTCTTGATCAGAGATACGAGTCTCGCGACGCAATGGTGGTTCGAGCTATCGCGCGTCCCGATCGAGGATGCGCCATTAGCGATTGTTACAAACTGATTTTGATGTTCCGTCGCACGATCGGACGTTCGATAAAGTGGTCTTGTACGATTAGCGTTGTCGTAGATTGACGTTATTGTGAAATGTGTCAAATCATTAAACCACAGCACGTTGTTATCAGACCGGATTCGAAATGATTGCTATAATTTTTACCTCTTTATATTTACACTAAGAGAATTAAATATTTTGACTAAAAATAAAAAAAGAAAGAAAAGCAACACATATAAAAAAAGAAATTTGCAGTGTTGGCTGCATATTATTATTGTTAACAGCCATTAAACCAATATCGTAAAATAATAAAATAAAACTCAATAAATCGTAAAATTCGAGCATTGTGTGTCTTTCTATAGTCTATATCATAGTTGTTGAAGATGACGGAGAGATGCGAAGGCGCTTTTCTTGTCGAAGGTAAACGAAGCGCGTCGAGAAATAATGAAAAATAGGCGAAGCGCGACGTGAAAGTGCGCTACAAGCGCACTCCAGAAAATCTCGGTCGATAAATACGCTTGAATGAGCGATCCTTGGGTGAAAGCGACTATAACAATGATTTATACGCCAGATAAAAATCTAGAGGAAAAAGACAAAGATAAGTGTGGTGAAGCGAAGTGGTAAAAAAAATAAGAAAGTTCACCACTGAGACATGACGAGTTTTTAATATCTAAGAAAATTAATTTTACATTTTATACGATACAACTTGTTGCATGTTTGTCAAATTTTTATAGATTTAATTTAATTTGTATTCAGATTTTGAAACATATATGCAGTCAGCGAATCGTTCATTAACATATTTTTAAAAGTGTAAACTTTTTGTTTTGCGTCAGACGTTAAATACTTCTTAAGATATGTTTGTATACAACAACACGTGTAGCAAGACTCCATTCTAAATAGATAAAAATAACAATTTTGCAGGATTGTAATAGAAATAATGGTATATGCGCGCATAGATAATAAGGGGAACGTTTAAGTAATGCTTTACAGGATGTTCTCTTCGTCGCGGAATCTCGTAATAGCGTCGCGCGTGAATATACATCTTGAAAATGCGGCCGTTGAAGATAAACATCGAATGATTTCGACACGCCGAGGAATTTGTCGGCGCGAGGCGAGATAATAACGAGAAAAATTCGCAATTTTCGATGAAAACAGAAAAAAAACGTTTGAGCACAACATAGCCACACGTAGCTCATATACATACTATGAAAAAGAAAGTCGCTTTGATCTTGTGGAATGGCTTTCATCACGTAACGATATTTCATAGAATAATGTATTTTTTTTTTTACAGTTGCAATTTTCTTGTTGGAAAATATATCGCGGAAAGCAAACAGCAGAAATGTTCATTATTTGTAGAAGCCTATTTAGAGATGAATGACAAAAGTAGTCTTTTCAATTCAAAGCAATTTTAACACGATCTAATCAAATTTCAATTTACTTTTGAGTTCAATATAACTGCAGTATGATACGAATTTCTGTGGAAAGTGAAAAGTAAATTGTCTCCGGAAAACGTTACAATAACATTCTAATGTTATGGCACACATATTTGTTATAAATACATTTACATATTTAAATATTTACTGTGTGTGGTCATCCATATTATATTTATTATATTAATTAAAACAAATAAAGAAGTTTATATAGAAGTTTATATTATTTATACCTATTAGTTAAGACTAATAGTTATATATTTTGCTTGTGTGTGTATTATTTCCGTTTATGAAAATGTTAAACGTAATGGGACGTATCGCTCGTATGATTTAGTCAATCGAGATTGGAAATTTCCAATCGTCATGCTCTGCCGATCACGCCGATGCGAATTCTGCGGATACAACGCGTTCGCGACCAATAGGAAGCGACCAACGGGAACCGACCGATGCTTTACCTGCACGGTAATCTCTTAGTGTAATCCGAATTAGGTCCTGCGCTACGTGTACAATGTCCCTTACGATAACAGAGCATAAATCACGGACATCGATAATGAGAAATCCACTATGCACGCATTATGGCCACAGTATGAACGCACGGTGCTTCCCTTTCCTCCGTCTGTAATAGGAATACGTAACTAACATCCTGTGCCCATTACGTGTGGCCTCAAGCATAAGAGATCGTTTTTCTGGATCATTATACAAAACCTCTAAGACACATGAAAAATTGAAGATTAGAACGCGTACAAAAATCAGCGATAACGATAATAACTGTAACTGGATAGTATTTCTAATCAATTACGGCGCGCAATTATTAAATTACAATTCTGAATACATACATGGTTGGGTTGTAATGAGACACGTGGTGCTTAAATATGATAAAACGTACAGTAATAAATCTGCGACAATAAAAGAAAGCATTCACTATTGGTATAGATTCTATTTTAGACGCAATTTCATTTTAGATTTACTTCAAATATAACACGCGTCGCATTTAAAATACACCGCATAAATTATAGGCTCCACTTCCTGCTTACACGGTAAAGTCTTCGATCTTCGCACGTGACTACTCAGATGTTAAAATTACACGTGACACACGTGAAGCAGTATACGAAAGCTTCAGCTTCAGCGAATGAGCATACGGACACGTAGAAAAATAAACGTTCTCGGCTTTATAGGTGAAACACGCGACACCGCTGGTAGCTGCGACAACCGGCATACGGTCCGGTTGTGACAAAGAGCAAGAAGAACAAAAAAAATCAGCTTGGTTAGGTGTTCTCTGTGTTCTCTCGACAAAACAACCTCCGTCGCATACGTTTCCGTGTTTCCTCTCGGATCTGTCTCATCCGAGTTCGTCCGAAAGATACATCTTGTTTTTCCTTCTAATTCTCTCTCTCTCTCTCTCTCTCTCTCTCTTTTTCTCTCTCTCTTTGTCCGTCTACACGGTCCTCACTGTCTGCCGATTATTACACCACAGCGGCTATAACTTTTCCTAGAAGGCATCCATTATCGTGATTGTTTGCAAGTTTATGGTCGACGGTGTTGTATCGCGCGGCGCAACTACCTGCGAATCCTCTCAAGAAAAGGAAACGGAGAGAAACGTGAACAGCCTTGGAAGGATTTCAGTTTCCATCGTTTCAGAAAGCTCCTCTCGATCGGATCGCACGACTCCCATATACATGTAAATGGCAAATTCGTAAAATATATTTCTCCTTAATAAAATATTAAAATCGAGAATAAATTCGAGCGTAGATATATTATATGCAGATTTTTATTACAACCGAGATTTCGCTATAAAGATACTATTGTAAGCAAGAAATTCTACTTATAAGAATGTTTAGGTTTAGGTTTAGAGTTTAGGTTTATGATATCGATATATGTATGCATACATATGTATCCGGTTATCTTATTATCTTATGTATCTAATAAGGACATTACAGCACCTGTAGGAATATACAAAAATAAGTAGGACATGATTTAGAATATGAATTGATAGCGAAGGATCGTATAATCAGGCACATGTTAAGTTTATTAAGTCAGCGAAGGACGGAAGTCTAACGGAATTGTTTAGTTAAAAGTGTGTTTAAGTTTGCGAAGAATTGTCGAACTAAGTTCATGATTGTTGTATTTAAATTGCTGTTTCACATTTTAATAATATTTAATATTTCAGTTACAACAAATACAATGAGAAAAAAAAATATGTCTGGATAATCCAAATAATCCGGATTTAATCATCTCGTTCTACAGTTCTTTGTTATATCAAAAGAAGAAATCAATTAATTAGTCGATTGATTTATGTAATGAACAATTATATCTGAAATAAATTGAAGATAAATCTATATTGAAGAATGAATAAATCTAAGTTAGAAGCGATATATTGTGGAATTGAGTGACATTAGCTACAAGTAATTTACCATCCTAAAACCAGAAGTATGTGTCAAGAAAAGTTCTCAATCGTATTTTGAAACCTCTGATTTAGCAATTTTTCGAAACTGTTAATTTTTGAAACGCAATCTAAATCGATTACCGACGTATCTTTGGTTATCGATTGCAATCCGACTTTCACTTATCATAAATAAAAATAAATAAGAATCACTGTAGGTCGGAATGGTCTGGAAGCATATCAATAATCTATGAGCTCTTGCATCGCGCTTAAAGCATAACATGTGCCAATGGAGAGCAAATCGTGAAGTGTCCGAATCATAGATTTTCTTATACGCAGACAACTAGCAATGTACTGTTACTTCAATATCAAACATACAGTATATAATAAACTCTTTTGTACAGGCTTTATAACAATCATCTCCGTAAACGATTGTGGGCTTACACCGCTGAAACAAAAGTGATTTACAAAAACCACAATGGCAATAGCTCTTTTAGTATTTGACAACGTGTAAAATGTGCCGAATATTGTACTCTGTTTAACAAAAAAATATTTTCCGTAGTATATATCTAATGGACAGCGTGTGAAGTATAGTTTAGAGAAAGAGAGATGTAAGCTGAGAGGCAAGAGGTACAAAGGCTATTTTCACGTCTGCGGACATCAATATGGCGGCGGATATACAAAAATTAGCTACTTATCATCATGGCAATAATCTCGTGACTTGTTCCTTGTGATATCACGATCGTGGTTTATTTTACGTACAATTTCATCGACAATTGTATGTAAAATTTTCAGATTATCAAATAACTTTGCGCGAGGCAAGCTACTGTGCTTTTTGATTGTGTCTAAGTTGACGTCTTTTGCGGCCATATTGATGTGTGCTTGTGGTAGTAGACACTATCTTCCTTCTTTTTACAATCTCGCAATAGAACGCGTCGTCCATTAGGTCCGTGTAATAATCAGTGGCGCAATTCTTTTGCAGAAACATTATATAGCGCACATTGAGTATTTTAGCTAAACAATAAATGTTGAGAATGGAGTGTATAGAGTAAAGTCACAACTCGTTTGAATTAGAAAGATGGCGGATTATGCGAGCGACCAATCTGCGCATAGTAGAGCGAAGGCGCGTGTGCGCAGAAGACAAAAAGAAGAAGATGTGTGTAACAAGTCTAAGTAAAGCAACAACGTTAAAGACAAAAAATTGTTGTTAGTTTTTTCATACGTATAATCATCTTAGAAGACGTGCGAGCAAAGGCTACGCATAGCAAATTGAACATCAAATAATGCTGAGAAAAATGATTGTTATAAATTAGAAACTTTAGCTATTATAAAAAGTAGTTAAATGTTTTCATGTATATTTGTAAAGCATTAATTTTCGAATTGTGACTGTAATTCTTTACTATATTGGTTATTAAAAAAATTATTATTAACTCAAGAATTGTCCGTTAGAGTTTAATTCTCCAGAATTATAAATTTAAATTAGTACATAACGCATCAGAAAAACTGATTTACATAAACTTCTGTCTTAGTTATAATATTATGTCAACAAATACAATCTCAGTAGAAGATGAATTAATTACAAATACTAAGCTAATTTGAAAATTAAACAATTAGCCAAAGATTTGGAAACTAGAGATTATAAATATTTTGTACTAAGAGGATACTGGACTTTTCTGTTTTACCGATCGGACATTACAATGTTTTTCTACTCTTGTGTCTCTTTTTTTGTCTTTTGTTTGCCGTTCTTTTACTTAGACAGACGAATTACTGTTTTTTTGTTCTTTTTACCCTTCATTAGATTTTGCTAACATAAGACGAACTATTCTTTTCTTGTAGGCTTTCAAATAATGTGCTCGTGGTTTCATTATATTCTTGAATGTGTACTCTAGTGATGTCTGGTGTCATTTTTTATGTAACTTTTATATTTCGAGATTACGTGCAATTATTATTGAAGTTATTGTAACTTGGAAAAAAATTTTTGTTTTTAAATGTTTTTTGGCGGACAGCACTTTTTTTATTTTGTTAAAGCATTTTTTATTCAGTAGTTATGATAAATAGTTATTTTTAATAATATCGTAATAATATCATGTCAGGCCACTCCAGCATCTTCTTAAGAGAGACTACTGGACCTGTTTGTTATACCAAGCGAACGAGTACTTAGTAGTTTAGATTTATTTTTGTATTTACTGCTCGGACAGATAAACGATTTTCAAAATAAAAGAAAATAAATTAAAGAAATCTCTGTCATTGAACAATTATATTTAAATACAACTTTATATCGAAGTATAGAAACGACTCCTTCATGTGTTACTTAGAGTACATCCCCGAATTCGCGACATTTCTGGCGTTCGGGAAATTCTTAAGAGTGAATTAACTTCCTTTGAGAGCCGAGAGGAATTGCGACAGACTAGAAATAATATTTTAAAAATTCAAAATAGGCAAAATTATGACAAGAAGAGAAAAAGGACATTTGCTATCGCGAAAGAGATTTCTTTGCTAGTAAGCGCACACAACAAAATCCTAGGCTCAAATTGGTTCATAAATATCTCGAGCCTTACGAAGTGACGAAGGCATTGTGCAATGATCGTTACATTTTACGCAAAAGTGACGAGAAAAGTTTGCATCAAAACGTTCTCAGCTGCGGATTTCATGAAACCGTGAATTGACGAGAATGGCGATAGAGGATTTAGACGAGAGCGATAAAAATAACGAGTATCCGGGACAAATGTTTGATCAGGACGGCTGAGTGAAGGAATTTAGAATGTCTTAGACTTTAAGAGTCAAACGTTTAGAATCTACGACTGTTTGGAATTTTTTTAAACGATTCGGCGTTACGTTTCAAGACGCGTGATAAACCGAAAAATTTAATAAAATATACAAAGTGTGTCTGCAACTGACCCCGGACAAAGAGTGTCTTGACGGGCTGATCTGGCGATGAGCAGTCGACAATTAGAGCCCGAACCGTCGACAATAGAGACGACGCGCAAATATCTTTAAGTATATCAAGAACTATAACTGTTGACAAAATATATTAGTGAGCCCATTACCATATGCCAATATCACGGCATATACAGTTTGCTTCTTGGAACGAGGTTTTAGCAGTAGGGACAAGGCCCGATATCTCATATGCTGTAAGCAAACTAAGTCAGTTTTTGTCAAACATTTTTGTTTTTGACAAACCAACAATTAGCAAGACAGGATTTCTAAAATTTTGCCAACCTTTTTATAAAAAATACACCGTCATGGATGAAGCGGAATTAATCCGAATGGTTGACCAGATGGATCTACTACATAGTGACGATGAAGAAATCGTGGCACCAAGTAGTCGGCATCCACATAGAATATATAGTAATAGTGAAGCGAGTAATAGCGAACCAGATCTTGAGGGAAACGATATTGAGGAAGCACTGAAAAATTTCCGTGAAGTTACCGTGGCCAATGACAGCAAATATAATCCTCGCCCACAATTTATGGAAATTGCTGGGCCTAAACATATGCCACTAAGAAATTCCACAAGAGAGTATTTCAATTTATTTTTTACTGAAAAATTTTTTTACTGAAGAGTTTATTGAGAAGTGAAACAAACCGATATGCCAAGTAGTTTCTGAACAGAATCGATGTACCATCAGGATCCAGAGCAGCAGAGTGGAAGACAACCACAGTGTCAGAAATGAGGG
The DNA here is from genome assembly GCA_014825685.1 of Pseudomyrmex cubaensis. NCBI lineage: Eukaryota > Metazoa > Arthropoda > Insecta > Hymenoptera > Formicidae > Pseudomyrmex > Pseudomyrmex cubaensis. The sequence continues at coordinate 636 of QVOA01012398.1, read as the reverse complement.
CTTTTATTGCTGTTCTATTAGAAATGGGTGTCACACGTAGACCGACACTTTTCAGTTATTGGTCAACAAACCATAGACACATTCCATGGTTTGGCCAAATGTTTAGCCGAAATAGGTTTCAATTAATTTGCAGGTTTTTCCATGTCGTAGACAATAACAAATTAGCAGCACGTGATAGCCCAGGATATGACCCTACAGCAAAATTTGAACCAGTTGTTACCCACGCAAATAATAAATTCAAATATCACTATTCGCCTCATCAACATTTGAGTATTGACAAATCGTTGAGTATCGACAATCGGCACGAAATGTAGAACGTCGTTGACTCAATATCTTCCAAATAAAAAGCATCACAAATGGGGCATAAAATTTTGGATGCTGACTGATGCAGTTAACCATTATTGCTTATCATTTTTTTGCTATAGAGGAGCCACAGATCAAACAAATAAAGAAGAAATAAGAAAAAACGGTCTTAGCTACGTCGTAGTACATAAATTATTGAATATGGGCAATTATTTTATGAAAGGTGTTGAGTGTACATTCGTATTTTTCTGCGGTGCTGCCGCCGAGCGAGCAAGGCGGAGACTATGTAGCTGGACAAAACTTGTAGCGCAAGCGCAGCCGCACTGGGCGTCA
>QVOA01012397.1:0-49113 GCA_014825685.1 Pseudomyrmex cubaensis | reverse complement strand
CTTCCGTATCTTCGCACAATACATGACGAGTTTCACAACCGGATCTTTTGCTGACGTAACAACACGTTATATCGATAATAAATCTTTAGGTTTTTTTTTTTTTAATCGCAATTGAAGATCACGTTTTTTATCATTATATGTACAACACGCTTTGATAATAATTTATAAAGAAGCTGCAATTAATTTAAAAACTGTACATATATTTAGTTTTAATTTACACTTGACAACAATTTTTCATTCCACTAATCTTCGTTTAATCTTCGCGGCGTAACCTACTTTCCTTTTTTTTCATGTCGCGCCGCGACGAAAAAAACTGGGAACACGATTTCCTCCCAATAAATTTAAAACATACGTGTTAACTGCAACAAGTTCGATCTACGGTCGAACACGATGGAAACAGACACACGCGTGTTTATTGCACACGACATGCAACACACATTATATGTACAATACAATCTTTGCTGTCTCCTGTGAAACAGAGAATTCTTATGTTGATTGTATCTAGTATTCTCTAATGTTCGTAAATCGAGCATGCGACTTGGCTAAAGGCTGAAGCGTGTAAGGGCGGTCGCCTTCGCAAATCTTGTCTCTTGTCCTTAGTTATTTACGACATGCACACGGTAGCGCGAGAATATCAACCCCTCTTCGACGTTATTTACGTGCTCGTCCTGTTCCGCGGGATAGGTACATATTTACTGGCATGTACGAACCAACCTGCACGTGCGCGAGACCGCACGTTAAGGACGTTGGGACACACGAGGAAACGTGTCACGCTCTTTAGAAACACGTCGCGCCGTGATGCGGAGGCCGTGCGCAGCCATTAGGGAGGTTTTAAAGGGAGATTAGTGCGTGCACGATTGAACGCACTTTCGATTAATCGCGCGGAAACAGTTCCAACTTCGTGATAGCGTCCGCGCTATTACGGTACGCGGCATCTATTACGACTTGTCGTATGACGAGTTATCGGACGTGCCAGCTGCTATCGGATGGAAAACTTTTGAAATGGTCGGGAAATTCTGTGAATATCCTAAAACTTTCTCATCGGGAAGGAACGATCTATTAGCATCTTCAATTGAGTCCGTCGCACACAGCGATCGCATTGGAACCGTATGACGAATGGCTGAATAATACGAAAGATATGAAAAGAGTAGCATCATTTTCCCTCATTTCGAACTTTTCAGCTTTTAGTGCCAAAGAACGGGATTTCTGTAAATTGCTTTTGCGCGATAACAAAAGCAATAGAAAATATCTTTTCACTTTGTACACATTTAAATTATATAATTCTTGTACTTTTTGAATGTGTTTTATTTTTTTAATATTACATCGCGCAAAGTCAACATTTTCAAGTCGTTTCAACGACTAAACTTGGTATCCTTGATATTATACTTCTTGTAAAGTATAGAAAAAAAAAAAAATAAAATAAAATAACTTTGTGTCACATTATGTTCTTGCGCTTTTTTTGTCGCGGAACAGCGTGTTAGCGTACTTATGTTACGAAGCGAGAAGGTTAGAGTTACGGAAGCAACGTGGTGAACTAGGATTTTAATTAAGGAGCCGCGCGCCTCGTGCAAATGGCAATTTCTGTCGGCTGCGGGTAACGACGTTTCCTCCGAGAAAAAAAACGCTTAAATCGACCGAGTGGACGAGCTAGTTACATTTAGCGAAGTCAATAGATAGATAGATAGATAGATAGATAGATAGATAGAGAAAGAGAGAAAAAGAGAGAGAGAAAGCTTATGAAATTGATTCATTCAATCAGTTTGCACAAATTTTACGCACGTTTTAATATTTAATCTCGCGTTTCCATGCTATCAGAATTTCGACATATCGTTCTATCGTGTATTCAATATTTGTTCCGCATTTTCGCTTCGTCCCCTTAATTAGATGAGAATCAGATCTACGTTTCTTGTTCGAAATAAATTAAATTTGCATGTTCAATACGGACATTCAGTATTTCCATGAGAAACTTCATTTGTAATTTTAATAATTCGATAAAAATCATATGCAAATTGTTGATTAATTGAAACGAAAAGTGCGAATAAATTAATAATCGATTCTAATTTTTAATTGGACGTCAGATAAATCTCTCTTTTTTTATTTTGTTTGCAATGACCTACATTTTAACACGTGAGAACATAATTATCTTCTTGTTAGATAATTAGAATTAAACATGCAATTTTGATATTAAACTTAATATATATTAGTTTGTATTACACATCAAATATATTTATAAATTTTTGTGATATATAAATGTACAGACGATGGAATAACTCGTGTGTTACGAAATATCAGCGGCTTATAAAGTTATATACCTATGTGACATAAAAACTCTTTTTGTTTCACCTGTTAAAGCTAAAAGCATGTGATAACGATGTTTTTCATTTAGTGCTTTCTCCCTCTCTCTTTCTTTCTTTCTTTTTTTCTCTCTCAGTGATAAAGCAAACATGAATTCACGCGACAGAAATATACATAGGTACAACAAAAAATAGAATTTATTCATTTTATGTAAAGTTTTATTAATTTCTCGCATAGAAAATATTTTGTGTAGTCTATTAAATTAGACGAAAGTCATGATAAGTGCAAGCTCTGAGAGCATTGAATCAACGACAATATACTGGAGAAAAGTGCGGAAAATAAAATTTTTTCTCGCGATTGGCCGAACGTCGTTCGAGTAACATCGAGATTGCATTATCGGCATCTTTTGGAAATTTTTCCGTAGATTTTTCGTACATTTTCTTCAAGTGCTATCTGCCGACGTGACACGCGCCAGCGAGTATATTGATTGCTTCACCTACATAAGTCGCAAAAGTATATGAAAGCCATTCGCAGCTGTTCTTGTAACGCTTTCGGATATCGGATAACAATACAGTAACTTAACACAACGCAATGTGTCAAAGTAGCAGATGTTTTGAAATATTTAGTTTTAAAGTTACGTTAATGCGAGTTTGAAACGTACTATGTGATAAATGTACATTGTAAAAAACCAATATATTATATTTTGTAAAAAAATATAACATATTACAATGTAAAAATTATCTTCTATCTTTTTCTTCTCTGTTGTCGCGACGTTCTTCATTTTCCAAATCAAATCTCGTTAACATGCTTGTCATTTTAACTGACTTCTTAGATTGCGAACCGCGATGTCACTCCGTTCGTCGCTCTGTACCGAAAGATCTTTCGCGTCTTGTTTGTCCGCACCGACTTCGGGGAAATATTACGCGCAGGGTGCACGAGTGCAGAGTCTATATTTGTCGTAACGCTATTATCGATTGCCAACAGCGCCGTGCTATATGGTCCGAAATAGCGAACGAGTTATTACATTGACGTATATAATGAGAATGATGTCCGCGAGGGGTTACGATGTTTGACCAAAAGACAACGTGAACTTTTGCGGGATTTCACGTTTCGAAGTACATATATATGTACGAATTACGTGTGCAATTCTCCGTAAATTTTAAAATTATTTTACAAATTCAGGAAATTTAATATACACAATATGAAACACAGTTTTATTGAAATAACGCTGTTGCAATTAGCATAATCCTGAAATAAAACTGAAAACTACGTAAATTTGTTAGTGCAATAAAATCACAAAAAATATTTAAAACAATAATATCGTTACTTTCAATTTATCGCAAAAATACGCTGTTTATAAGCCGATTAGCATTTAACGATATAAACGACAGGACGTGTAACCTAACAAGAGAGAAAAAGAGCGAAAAACTGAGCCGTTGCCTGAAACGTGCCAGTGCATCCATGAGGCGCTACGTCGTGCTGCGACGTAAATAGCATGTGCAGCGTAATTGCAAACACGTCGTTCCGCGAACAACAAAAAGAACTTTGTAAAAGTTCAGTGCGTTTTTCCCACCGCAGGTCGTAACACACATTTTATGCAAGGCCGCCCGATTCCTATATATCGCGTCGCATCGGGAATTAGATTTAAATTGGGAAAATTACACGGTCCGATAACAAATCGCATTTCCATTTTTCCCTCCTCCTCCGGTCGCGTCCCTCTTCCAGCTCTTGCCTCTTTTCATCAGCATTTCCGGCGCAATTTGCATTGGCGTCGGGCGCGTACAGACGCGTGCACTGATAGTTGAGTTTAATTTCATTAAAAAGCACGAATAAAAACGCCGCCGAGATTCAAAAGTTTTTCGCATGATTTCGCTCTAGTTAATAAAATTAAAACACATAATACCGAATAACAGCAATTTATCAGAGGTTTTTTGCGCGTTGTTTGTCAACATTATGAGAAAAATTGCTTTGCATCTTGAACATTCTTAATTTACAAAGCTCCGTAATAAAAAATAAACATGATTGTTTATTATCTTAGAATAAAGATATGAAATAATAAAAAGTAAAGAGATTTCAACTTGAATCTTTGCAAAAATGCAATGTTACAGTTGATTAAACGTTTTTTCCCGGCAAAATTAAAAGTGTTGTATAAAAAAACGCAAACGTGGGACTGTCTTTTCTTTCAAGTTAATAAAAAACTGACGTCTTGTTTAATTAAAAGTTAGTCTTTGATTACGTAAACTCTGGAGAATTCTCAAAAGGAAAAGCCGAGTTGTCTCTTGATGAGCTTTCTGACAATTCACTACAATGCAATAATATAGACCCTTATGTAACTTGCACTAGATATGTATCATGTTCAGAATACAAATACGTATGAAACATATAAATTTTAGGACGTTTATTTGCAGCAATAACTGTTCACAATTTATATGTTATAATGAATTGGATCTTAAACATGATACGATCTTTTTTTTATTGGTAACAACAAAGCCCGATTGGACATTAGTCGATTTATTTTAGTTCGCATTTCAATCGGTAAAGTTTGACTGACAATGAGAGAGACCGGCCCGAAAAAATCCGAAGATATGGATTCGAGAACTCCTCGGAACCTCCCTACTCGCAAATCCCGCACTCAGGTCGCGAGACCACTGAAGGGTAAAATAATGGAGGTCGGTAAAATAATATAAAGAATTTATACGTTATATGCGTATATAATATAAGTTTACAAAACGCTCGTTGGATTTTAATAACGCGCATATAAATACGACAAATTTTTTTCTTTATGTATTGCAATTTGAATTGTAATTTTTGCAATGGCAGAGAAGATGAGTTTGCATTAGCAGTTTATTCTTTGTTTCGTATATGCGCATATATGCACGTGTACGTTACGCGAAACAAATAAATACAAATGCGTACGCTGTAATACTTTGACCCATTTAATAAAATTAACATTACATGACGGTGCTCTCTCTGGAATATTTTCCAAGTTTAAAAAAAAAAAAGGAGAATATTGTTTATGTGATATATTGCCACACGTTGCCACATGGCAAACTTCTGCAGGCATAAATCACGCACAAATGTGTGCAACTGTGCGTGAGCAGCCATTTTCTACCTCTGTTATCACCGAGGTTATAAAATATGAGTAACGGCTTATACTCGCTTATATATGAACTGAGGTGCATGTCTCATTACGCGTGAGAGTGCGCGTGTAAGAGCTGTTTCGTTTGACTAGCAACAACCACTCGTCTCTCTCTCTTACTCCACCAGATTATCACCGTCTCTATGTTTAAGGAGCAACCTTATTCCGGTGATTTTATTTATTCAGGATACGGTAACGAAACTTTATTAACTCGCGGCAACATTACGTATCGCAACTTGTGTGTAATTTTGAGAAATTTATTCCGCCTCCTCTCGTATATACCACGTGTATCATCCTTGTTATATATGCGCGCGCGCGCGCTCGAAAACGGTGTTAATTAATTATAGTCCCATTTTTCTTTGACACGTGGCTCTGGCTCGTTACTCGGTCACGAGCTATTATCGTGCGCTCATTAAGGAACACGGACGCGCGCAGACACAGACACAACCGTCACTTCCTTCGACTTGCAAATTAACCTGTCGGCCGTTACGTTCGGCAAGCTCTTTGTATATGTCTGTTCAAACTATTTTTTACAAAGAAGTTGCATTTTTCTTCTTCCTTTTGTAGTTACGTATAAAATAATATTACGTATAAAACTAATTTTGTAGACAATAGATTTCTGTCCGTGACATTAAAATTTGTTGCGCGTTTGAAGTAAATTTATGAAAAATATCAACTCAAAGAAACTTCTTCGTTTTCCTTCACTGTTCCATTACTTTGTAAAACTACGAAATAAATTTATTTTTAAATAAATTCTCTCTTTTTTTCACTGGTCGTACGTACAAGGTTTTTTTACACAATTTCCTCCGTTTATTCAATCTGCCTGTTTCTACTTTCGAAGTTGTATGTAATACAGCGTTGGGTGCACCTGTATCCCGAAGTAGGATGGTCCGACGTGATGTGTACACGAAATGCGCATCGGTCTTATTATTATTTCACTTGTAGCATCAGGTGCTGGGGACTGCGCGTCCGGGGAGTTCGCCACTCCGGCTTGTACAAATTTGCACTTTGATCGAGAATACGTGTCCTTGCGCAGCGAGACGTCAAGCGGGATTCACGCCGAATAATTACTTCGATAGAGATCTGTCGTGTACTGCCGAATGAAACGTTCCGGAACGTAACGCGCGTTCCAATTTAACTTGACATTATCGTTTCGATTCGATCATCGGGCAGTTAATCGTACAATAGTATTTATTTAAATAAAATAATATATTTTATATCAAAGAAACTCGGTTTACTTTATTTTTTCTGAGAGGATATAGAATATTTTTTTTTTTTTATCTGATGATATAACATCAGTTAAAAACGTGACTCTTTAAAACAGGTAAAAGAAAAACATTCATTTGTTACAGCCTTACGTAAATTCTAGCGAAACACGAGTATCAAATGCACGGAACAGAATTCCGATTTATTTTTACACTAAGCGATACAGTTAACAGGTGTCTGAATTATCACGGATTCCCAAAGTTGACATTAGGGTGCTCGGCGCCATAGTCCTCGACTCTCATCCCGCGCTTTCTGGCTCTTGAGCTGAACACAGCGGTTCGCCGGGATAAATTTTTCATCCCGGCGAACTTTCAAGAGTCGCCGAGTACATATTTCCCACGGGAGTCTCCTGCGTCTTTTACGGCGAGCCTACCCGCACGCAATATAACAATATGGCTCTAATATGATTCCTTATACTCACGTTTAAGTCCCCGGTAATAGGGCGCTGCCGGCATTGTCCCATTCACGAGAGATTTAACATAATATTTGCCATTGAAGTCCTACTTGGTCTATTCAATGTGCCATCAGAAATTGCCCCTGCGCACTCCTTCCGCTCGCTCTTCTCTTAGACGACCAACTCCAAGTTTCGCTGCTTTCTGTAGAGAGTATCTTACGTAAATGCCGCTCGATGGCACCTTTGAAATATCAGTGAGTTCGGCGAGGCATGTAATCCGCTTGAAGAAAGGGAGAGAGAGAGAGAGAGAGAAAAGCGAAAACATAAATACACTTATTCGTCAACATTTGTGGCAAGTTTCGTGATTAGAATCGTACCCGACGATGCCGACGCGACAAGCGAACAAACAACAATAGACGAGCTAATCTTGAATAACAGTGTAGAGTGTAGAGATACAAGTGTAAAGATATACAACACAGAGTATCTGGAAAATTGTGACACACAGCCGAAGTGTGAAGATAGATTAGATCAATCCGAACAGAAACGTCATTTATTATTTTGCAAAATTTGCAATAATTATTGAATTATTAATTAATGAATGTGAGCCAATGAGCGCGCGATGGTTCAGACCCTGTAAGCGTCTATAATTTTAAGTCATAAAGAACAATGACTTACCTCATGCAATGTCTTAACAAAAAAAGACGGAGCGCGAGTGACATATGACAGCTTTTTGCGATCAGCTGATTTTCACGGAGTTACAAAACTGAAAATCATTTTCTGTTCAAATTGATCCAATCTATCTTCGACTGTGTCAAAAATTTTTCAGACACTCTTTATATATCATAGATACTGTGTGAATTCAGGAAGTGTACAATTACTAATCGATATCACTTACCACCTGGATAAAATCAGCTGTTCGAAAAAAGCTGTGTCATATGTCGCTCGCGCGTGATATTATGTTTTTAATGTATCGTGGCAAATGTATGCATCGCCTAGTCAATGAATAGATAATTTTACGCTTTTACGCTGTAACATATATTATAACATATATAAGTGGGGGAAGAGAGATATAAAAGACAAAGTTCTCGCGAAGATCTGGCGCTTTCTGGTCATTCTCATTGTCGTCGCCGACACTCCGAACTATCGTCGAAAGTTTCCCGAACGACTTAATTTTCCTAGAAACAGACTTAACCCACTTTCCATTCATCCGACGATTATCTCGGAGAAGGAAGGAGGCGCCATAGAAAGCGGGAAAAGTCAGGAGACGTTCCCATAAATCGTACTTGACGTTTTCGCTGTGACTGGGCGAATAGCGTATCGCAATTCGATCGACCGAACGAACGAAGGGTAACGAAAATGATCTCGCGAACTTCAAATGGGAAAAGCGAGAAAGCAATCACCCTGCAACTTTCTGGCGCATTTCTCAAGTCAGTTGTCGATGTTGTTCGCGGAAAAAGAGTATTTCTTACTGTCTCGCTGCTGCAGATCTCATCGCGATTGACATCGCTCTGACATCGCTCTGACATCGCTGTAACAACGCGATAACGTACATATATATGTATGTACATATATTTTTGGAGGTTTTTTTCGACATATATTTGACGCTTTGCGTGTAGTTTATTTATTTTTAATTTATCACAGCTTTCAGTTCCTCTCCTCGGAGAATTGCAAATCAGAATTGTATGCAGGTACCTACTATGTTAAAATCAAATTTCGCTACGTACACACATATGTACACGAAGTGCGGTTTTTGTTTGTGCTCTCATGTGTAAATCCGAAAAACAAGGATCAACACACAGGCTCGCTCGATGGGAGACTCACCCTATCGAATAAGCCGAGACTGGTTTTTTTTTATGTAATAACATTTTCCGAAGCTAGTCAACAACATTCAAATTTGACATTCAAATGCATTTATAGCGAAGGTTTTTTTGCAATACATTGTAAAAACTGCTAACGTTTCCGCGTACTGTTCACGGTTATATGTTCTCCGAATGTGCAAACGGTAAAAAAAAAAAAATGTTTGCGAGGTTCTGACCTCGTTTTGGTTTCAATTACATAAAATCAGAAAAATCAATTTTCAATAAAGCAACAAATAAGTTGTGCACATACGCATGTATGTTAGATATGTGTCACGTTGCACATTTTACATAAGGTTTTGTGTTTTTGATTTAATTAACTTTCGTGTTTTTAATTTAGTTAATTGTTGTTATATAATGTCGTTAAATAATTTTATATAAAAAAGTGGTCAGTAGTGCGATAGAGATTCGATAGAAAAATATATTTTTTTATTCTTACAGTATAGTAAGTTATCTCATTGCTCATTTTATGGAATTTGCACACACGCATACCTACACACAGACAATTGTAGAAAAGTGTCTGAAGTTCCATTATGCCGGTTGCTTGCTTTCCACATGAAAAATTTTAACAGAAAAGAAATGCGCATAGGTGCACTGCATGCAGACGATTTATACGATGTAAAAAAAAAGAAAAAAAAAAAAGAAAAAACAAACGAGTACGTAGAGTCACGATGTATTTATTCATTTTAGATATACACTTGTATGACTTATATGACTGAACACAACGAAACTACACATGACTTAAAATGTAATCACTGTTCCATTATTCTTCTCTATCAAGCGTAAATTTCGCGATAAAATGCATAAAATAGTAACAGTGCTGTACGTTGGGTATTTATTACTTGGTCTTTTAAATTCGCATACATACACATTTGTTCTTTTGTATTTAATGAAGCTTTTCACTCCGGAAATAAGGATTGGAAAACTGCAATGAAAGCGCATTAATGCTTTATGCATACATTTTTGTACAACCGTTGTTAAGCTTTTGCGGCTTTAATTTATGTTCGCGAAAAGTTTTGAATAACTCTCAGAACTATGATGTAAAATCGCAGGCGTTACTTCATGATATATAAAACAACTGTTAGATCCAAATGTAAAATTACAAGCATTGCTTTGTGATAAAACCGTTAGATCTGAATGTTTAAATTGTATTGTTTCACTTCTGCCTAGTTGTCATGTTGAACTGTGACATGAGAAGAGAGATATAAGATCTTCGAAATATTCAAAAAGTTTGAAACTTGCGAAAAGCTTTTCGGTGATGCACTATAATAGTTTGCACTTCCCCAATGCTTTTCAGTAATAATCGAGTTGAATGCAATTGCGAAACGCGAGTGAGTTCTTTTTATACGTCGAATTTTTTATAACAGACTGTCTTTATGAGGCGGAATTCTCTCTGAGGATTTTTCCTGAAACAGCTGCGGCAATGTCCAATTTGTCGGAGTTTTTTGCGGCAACGATCCGCTCCGAATACGTGACCGCCGATATTCCAACGTGCTCCGGTAATGAGGACAATTATTCGCGCGTAACCAGAAAAATGGAGTGTAAAAAAAAATTGATAATAAACTCGGTGAAAAGAGACCAAATGAGATTCTTACAAGGTTCATCAGATTGTCCATCGGCAACAAGTTGGTTTGTTATCTAACATAATATAATCTACGTATCTAATATAGTATACTTGTAGTACATGTACATATTGTTAATTAATCAACTTTAATATCTTTCAAAATTAAAAGGAAAATATGCATTTCGACACAAGTACGATCGTATTTATGTACCGTCTGAGATTCCGAAGTCGAGTACATATTTGCATCGAGCTTTCGAGAGTTGCTCGCGGCGGTTACAGCCGGAAGATACGAAAAGTACGGAAGAACGGCATACCAATTTGTCTGGACGACGCAGTCCATAAAATACGATACTTTGGAAATCCAACAAATTTCCGCAATAACTCTTTCGTATCCTCGAATAATGGCAAAAGCGGCTCGCGCCGCTCTGTGAAATCTCGCATACGAGCTACGGGTTTCATCCAAATTAGGCCACCCTGCGGTCACGGCCACTTATAGTAATGCCAACGCCATTATCGGGGATTACATAGTTCCGGGGAATCGATCATTATTTCAATCGATGTTCGTTGCATTATCATAATTATTATTCTCGTATCTTAATCATGCCAGTTATAAATTCTGATGCATATATGCGCGTGTTAAAAAATTTGTTATTATAATTTTTAGTTACCGACATTTGTACGAAAATAAAACCAAAAAAAAAGAAACAACCGCGTCGAGATAGAGCGGCGAAGTTAATTAATTCGTGAGAACTACTTCATTACAATGCGGCAATATAACACACGCGCATCGAGAAATTTCGCGAAATACGACTACTAATAAATTAAACATTGTGTCGTACATTTAAGCGACGTTTGAACGTCTGATTCTCTCTCAATCGCCCTAAACGTCGGAAGCAAAACGTGACGTGTAATTAGTGTTAACTCGTTCTGTACGAGCGGACAGTATTTTCGCTCTATCAAGTAATTTAATCTAGTCTGAATGCAGCCGTTGTCATAACTGTCGCAAACCGTGTGTATTACGGCGCGGAAACGATCTAGTTTTACGTGCCAGGAAAGTTTAATCTGAGATTTTCTATTGCCAAAGAAAATAAAAGTTTTCATCATATTGCCGCATATTTATTATTCATAACAAACGCTCAGATAAAATACGGAAAGTATTTTCTTTCTTTTTTTAGTGGGATTTTTCGTATATTCTTGTTTGGAAAAGCAAAATCCTCTCTCCTTCGCGCTGACAAACGCTTCGCGTGCTTAAAATTAGTGATGATAAATACGTATTATGTCGGATAAGAGTGTTTCTCACTAATATTTATTTACTCGTATCGTGTATATGTGTGTGTGTATGGTGTGACATTAAAGTATACAGCTGTAACATATCAAATATAAAGCGTGAAAATACGTATTCTCGGAAAATATGAATATTGAGAAAGGGAATAATTTAAATAATACTCTAAATTTCCAACAATAAATAAAGATATTTCTTGCGAAAAATTTTCACCGAGATTTCATAAATTTTCTTCTCTTCCGCGTGTATAATTAACGACGTAATAAAATTTAACTCGATAATTAACCGCAAATATCGTAACAAATGACTCTATTATCTTTCACATCACGGTCGATATCACGTTTTTCTCTAATAAATCTTTCTGCTTCGTGATTCAAGCAATTTTATTACTACGCATAATCGATCGTCGCGATCTGAATTCTCTCAGAGCGTCATCGAAACTTCCGCGATTCGCAGAATCGTATTAACGCTAAACGGGTAGTGTGCAGTGCGTCAAGATCTCGAAGTGGTCTCTCCCAACTTGAAGGCGACGGGATTGAGTTGGCTGGATGCAAGCTCCAAGTTGCCGCCGGTTGTTAATTATCGCGCGACTACAAGGAACCGCAGAACAATCTCGCGACTCTCGTAACATATAATGCGGCGACCGATGCACATGCAGATAGATGCGCGTATTGCGAATCCATGTGAGGGTTAATACAGACGAATGAGATCCCGGCGGATAACGTAACAAGCTTTTGTTGACGATGACGAACAAGATTACGAATTCTCTTTGCATCAAACACGATTTCATATGTAGATCGCATAACGGAGCGAGAAGTCTCTGAGAACGCGCGCGTAACGTTATTTGCCACCGTGTACGGTGCGGAAATACGTAGGTAATACTCGTGACCCTGTCATGTTAATTAACTACTTTGTTTCTTTGAGAATTACAAAGGCGTATATGAAAAAATTGGCGCGGCTGACGTTATTGCGACCGTCGCGTTTTTAAATATCTCGCGCGCGTAACGCAAACGTTGAATTTCTCTTTGGAATCTACGGCCACTCACCGCAACAGCCTTACTTTCGACTTCTCTACCTGGTGTGCTTCATAACACTTAAAAATTAACTAACGTCGACAAACGGTTTCTGCAGTTGCTACTTCATTTTACAAAGAGACCACGAACTTCGAACAAAGTACAAAAGCGCAGAAGTACAGAAAGTGATTTCAGGAAGAAGACCTTCATTATTCCGTTTCTCTTTATCTTACCGCGTTTATACGATTCTTCTTGTAGTTTCATAGCTTGTCGCTAATGGGTAATGTTTACCGCTGTTGCGCGCAGCTGAGTCTCGAACTTGTTCGTGAGGGAAAGTAAAATCAATCGATTCCGCGCACGTGCGTCCCGCGGGATTGCAAGCCGATATCAGAAAGATGGTGGCTCTCTCTCTCGAACGAATTGACCGCTCGGACTGTCCGGGGGCTAGATGAAAAAGGGTCGTGAAATCGACGGCTAGACTGCTTCGGCGAAAATCCCGACCTCGAAGCAACGTGAAACAGCAAGTGAATTTCTGATGCGGCAAAACCTCAAAACATAAAACAGCAGTACACGCTGTTTTATTTAACGAGAAATATGTGGGAATTGGATATTTGGAACGTTCCGTTACAGAAAAAAAAAAACATACGCATCGTGTATATAAATAATTTATATATTAAACAAACAACGAGATCAATGAAAGAGATATATTGATTTTTGTAGTAGAAAGTACGATTTTAAATTTTATTTCTACACGTTTATTTTTCTATTTGTTGCACACTGAATTGATCAACGTATTTACAACAACAATGCCGTTGAAATTAATAGCAATGTAGTTTACTGCACGCATTTGTTGTAATTAAGTAAGAACATGTAATGCCCGGGTATTATCTCGTCATGTCGGTGATGCCTCAATAATTCACCATAAAATATACGCATATATTTTGTATTTCAAATACTAGCTATAAAATACATACATTTATGTATGAGTCGCGCGGAAAGGTTGATCCTATCTTTTAATAAACGAGCGATCCTCGGCGATTACAGGGATTAGATTTTTATTTTCCGCATCGCCAGTATCACAAACTAACATTTAAAAACACCACAAGAAGAACCACTTCCCGATGAAGATTAACTCCCGAAACGTTCCGTACACATATTACACGTAATACGATACAGCATCTGGCATTTTCAAAGATTCAACGAGGCCACGTCGGGAGTTTTCGTACGATTTTTCGACTAGAGAGATCTACGCGATGTGCTCGCACTCTTCGAGAAATTGACCGATCCGCGCGAGAGAACTCTTTCGAAGTGCGGTCGTTAGACTTTCTCTCTCTCTCTCTCTCCCTGTCTCGAAAAGAATCGCCGACTCTCTCACCCGCGAGAGAAAAATCTTCTCATCTCAGCGTCTCGCGCGTAATATTCCTTTGGGAACGCGACTGCCATCAATACAAGCGCAATACCCTCTCGCTTGGGCAAATCCATTTTGTCGCGTTAGACGGAAAACGCACCTCTCACGTCGATTTGTCCCACGCAAGCACGAGACCGCTCGAGAAGAGAATGCTCACGATCAGTCCGACATCGATACGTTGGAACAAAGACGACGTTGCGCCGATCGGCAGTCTGATAACAGCTGAGAATTGATAACAGCTGCCGAACATGGATATCTGGCAAACGACAAAGATGCGTTGTACGGCACGCATGTTCAAGAAGATGACGCTTGCGTACGTAGTCGCCGCGACTATCTACGCCCGGCCAATTTGCGAGTCAAATGGAATTGGCCGGCCGCGCGTCCAGAGTCCGGAGGGTTTGTTTGCCGGACGTTGAACGTGACTGTTCTGTGGACTTGGGACGACAGCGATATATAACATCGGAGGATTAAAGCCCATTAGACACGTACGTAGCCAGTACCGCTGGTTATACGGTCGCCTGCATAAATGTCGAGCAAAGTCGTTGTACGGGTAATAAAGCCAACGATATTGAATGGGATAATATACACCGGATAATAGATTGTTTTATCTCTCGCAAATGATCGATTCGCGTCCGATTCGCTTGGCCTTTGATCCAATTTTGCAAACAATTAACAGCGTAACGGATAATAGATACGTGCAGAGAGGATATGAAGTTTTTTTCTCTAAATGTCAATACGGAAAATGCCATGTGGCGATTATAATATTGCGCAAAAACCAAGCGCAGCTGTTTTAATTAAACGAACATTCAGTAAACACTCGCGTGTGCCAATTGGCAAAAATTTTTTGTGATATTGTCGTATTGTTTGATTGTCAAACATACAGTAAATTGCTATTTACCTCCTCGACTCTAGATATATTTATAGACAAATATACAGTAACATTTATTGATATTGATACGGAGATAACAGAGAAAATAAATTCTATGCATGTCACTTGCTTTTATCCCGTCAGAATTTGCGTCTCCGGGCAAAAAGTTGATTAAAGCGCTAGTTGATGTATGTATGCGCATGCCGACAAGAGTAGATCAGAAGATGCGAAGAAATCAATATAAAACTGTCTGTGTGTGTGCGCGCGCGCGCGCGCGCCACACACGGGATTCGCGATATTTTCGCGGCGGAAGGTACACGCGAATTTAATTAAACGGACAATACGCGATCAACAGGATCCGTTAATTAAACCGCTCGTGATAAATCCTGGTTTTGCGTTTATGGTTAAACATTTACGTTTATCTCGCGGCCGTCATCGACAATCCGTTCAAAATAGACGCCGAGTTTAACGCGCCATTTTTAACCTACGTCATAACTTTTCACCATTCGTATCCGTTCGATTATACTCTGTCCCATCTCTCTCTCTCTCTTTCTCTCGTTCACTTTCTATCCCTTGGCTCGTCGCTCTATTTCCGTTATGAGGAAACAGAGCCACTTTTCTTGCCGCAGGAAATCCCAACGACGGGCAAATGAATCATACAGTTCGATCGATCCGGGGAACGGAGAGACCAAATAACCGCTCACGTTTTTTTTTTTTTTCTTTGTCAACACTTATTTGTTCATGATCCATTGAGCCTGCGAGAAATCGCGCTTTTTTGCTCGTTTGTTACTTCGTGTTAACCTAAAATGCTTACGTTAAGAATTTCGAAGATCGTAAAAAGATCTGAGAAAGCGCGCGTCTCGAAATACGGTAAGGTACATACGTCTTTTATGTGTATCATATTTTCTTTCCCCAACTTTCTATCGATATGTCGTTCGATAACCGTTTCTGAAATAGCCACAATTGCGCTTCAAAATTGTCAACAATAATTTTAAATCTAATATATAGATTTCCGCGTCGTTTGAAGTAAGTTCCAACATAAATCGGAGCAAACTTCGCTTTGCCATCAAAATCGGGCGCGCGTTTATTCTTGCAGACTCGTCTCTGGGATTGAAATTGCCTTTCTATGATAATCACCGGGCATAAAATAGGATCTCTTTCTGCCAAGTGTGAAGCGCGTCTTCTCTTCATAATAATCGATCTCTTTACTTTTATCCTTTGTCGTTCTCTCGAATTCGTACGCGCTTGTACTATCTCGATCGCGCACGACAAAAAGGTTGAAAATTACTTGAGATTTATCGAACAAAGATATTATCCCGCCGAAAAGGTTATACGCTTTACGGGGCGTGCTTTATGAATCACGTATTGAGCGACTATGCGAATTTGGAACCTATTTTCCCTGAACAATGCATTCGTTTTAATGCAGCGTGCGCGTTGCTCAATTGCCCATCGATTGCGAGTCGCAAGCTGTTGTATGTACATGCATACGTACAGTGATATTGGTTTACGATTAGTCGTCAGGACTCGATAACAATAGTCGTTCAACAAACGTGCTGCACGATATTACTGGCCAATTATAATAACGATTTCTGTATAGTGCAGTTCCCTCGCTCTCTCATCTAGTTAATTACCGCTCCCGCCGCTGCTGTTCATTATTCATAATAATCTTACTTCTTCCATCCAAGTATCCGTAATTGCCGCAATAAGTTACGATCGGGCCGATGAAATATGCATAAAGCGAGAGATCTGACAATTTTTCTGAGATTATGCAATGATGCTTTGGGCACAGAGCGCAGCTCTCTTCTTTTCTTTAAGATATTTAACTGTAATAAAAATATTACACACAAAGCAACATATTTTCTCGGCTTTAAGCCGCGTGTAGTCCTTTTTTCAAATTTACTTACTTCAGAAACTCGCGATATTTTCTTTCCATTAAATTCAATCCTGTCTCATTAAAAATTAATAAGCTTACGCAAGAGCCTGCGCAGCTAGTTTGTGCACTAGACTTTAATCTACCCATTAATCTTGTTGCATTTCGCCATGACAGTGCGCCGCGCGCGAGCCGCGCGCGTTCTTTAACATGGACCGAATAATGAAATGAACCGAAGATAATAAAAGATAAACAATTTCAAAAGTTTCGTGATTAAAGCGCGCAAACTAACTTCGTTTTGTTGCAGTGTCTCTCGGACGCAATTGGTAAAGTTAGGATTCCAATAGAAGAAAGATCGTTAGACGCTCGATAGACAGGAACTCGATTCAAAGTTCCGTCGTTTCGCGTCGTTTATCGGCGATAAAAAAAAAAAAAAAAAATCCAAACGAGAAAGCCAAAGCGGTGAGAAAATAAAACAAATGTACTCATTGACCGGAATGGTGTTGCAAGTATATTTGTGTGTTGTACGTGTATATATCGGTACATATAAATCTACGTTAGAACCGACGCCGAAAGAGATATTATTGCTGTACATTGATCGAGTTTTACGTTCGAACGCTCGTTTGAACATGCGTTCTATCTCGATACGTATATAAGAATATTTTTACGTGTCTTTGCAAGTTTATATTTTTCTTGAAGTATAAATTATTTTCTTTCAAAATGCAGTTTAACGTCGAAATAGAACTTCAATAATTCCGACAGTTTTGTATATCGTGATATACGGTCAAATTTTATATCCAGCACGTTTTTCTTCGAGGGATCTGCACATACGGTCGATAAATTTCGCATTGTGTCGTCAGTAGTTGTTCCAACACTCTATTTTTGAGTGTCAGCAGTATCCTTCTCACGTTTTGAACGCCGTGAACGATGAGCAGAATGAATAAAGAGAGGATCTTGATCTATGTAACATTTTTTTGACTAACACGAAAATATTATATTAATAGCCTTTTGAAATATATCGACGCAGCTAAGCTGCACAAGATTATTTTGTTTTTTTTTTTTAATCGAAATTATGAGAAATAGCAATTTATTTTATTTAAAACAATTAAAACGCAAAATGCGTTGTCATATATTATAACGTGTAACAGGATCTTTCCAGAAATTATTCAACGAACAAATGCTTTATACAAATGTTGCAAATTTTTCAGATAAAAATGGTCAATATTGACGTTTTATTCCATTCGTACAAAACGCAATCCGATTACAAATCATGTGAAAATTTCATGAAAAAGATCTCATTTATTATTAAAATAAACAGTCGTTTTGTTAAATTCGTTTGTGTACCTAAATGTGTAAATATTACAAAAATTTAGTTATTCCATTTGTTATAGAAATAACAATCACATACTATTTGTTATACACGTGTTTGTGTAAAGTTACTGTACATACACGTAAAAAAGTATTTTTATCTAAGATTTTTTTACAAAACGTTTTCGACAAATTATTACCGATAGGAATCAGAACTATGTCTGCTCTCTAATAAAAAAAAACATCTCTTCTGTTGAAATATTTTTTCCCCGCTTAAAAACAACACACTGCGCAATATTGATGGCCATTTTACGAGCCATGTCTCCGAAATACTCCTATGCGCTGGAAGATCATACATAATCCGCACAATAGCACCCACGACAATCGGAGATTACGGGATCTAGAGGCACATTTATTCCAACGTGTCGTACATGATAAACAGCACGGGGGTGTACTAGGATGTATTGTCTTGTTAATCTGTGCGGAGTTCAAGATAGAAGGCGTGATTGCAAGGTGGAAAGAGTGGCACGATGAGGTTTGCACGTCGGTCGGACTGCATCGATTGCTTTGAAAAATACGTGATACACATTCTCGATGGAGAACGTGGGTATAATATTTGAAACTGTAAGTATTGTCTTAAGTCAAAACGGATTAATTAGATTAAACCGTTAATTAGATTAAACCGAATGATTAAATTAGATTAAAGCGAATTTAAGAGATATTTTATATTAGCTTTACATTCCCCGTTCATCTTGTTACGTTTTGCGAAACTTTTTCGCTCTCTCGTCAGTGTTAACGACTTGATCCTATGGGTCCCAGAAGAAATCGCATTGTCGTTCATTTAAAACTTTCGGACAAATAGGTCGTTAGGACCTCGTTCTCGAGGTCATTAACGATCCTATCGTGCAAGAAGCTGGCATTTGTTCCAATTTTAACAGTATTTTCTCATCCTTGCATTAAATAGAGTCGAACTTTAACGTGAATGTCAAAGGAATAGATAATAATCCGAGTTACAGAGTTTCTTTTCTCGCGTGCGAGTCACAGAAATCAATTTTGTACTAATTCGAGTTGTAGGTAGAAGTAAAACTTGATAATCGGTGAGCTCGGGCGTAATATTTTGAGCTACTCTCCCAGTTTTCTTCGATTCGTAGAAATTTCTTGTAAGGGAAATGAACAAAAGATCGAGGTTCTCTCGAAAAGGCGAGATTTGACCGTATTTTGCGCGCATTCTGCGGTTCAATTATTTTCTAACTTTTTCTCCAGACTGTTTTCTACGAAAATCGGATGTTTTCTTTGTAGTCTGTTGTTTCCGCTCGATTGTACTTCGCAAACGAAACGTCTGTTGCAAACACACGTATTGATCATCGCGCGGTTTGTGTTAAATTTCACGGCGGATGAGTCCGATACGCGCAGATATCTGTAAAGTTTCGAACGCCGTCGTTAGCATCAGAATGTGGGAAGACAGAAGTTCAATAATTGATATTTGCGGTACACACACAGAGAGAGAGATACACTCATCGATTGTGAAAGAATTTCCGATTTGTTATTTCTGTTTTTCTCTTTTTCGCTCTCTGATGTTAGTGCTTACGGAATGTCTACATAGTATATTGTAAAAACAATGTAATAAAAGATTTTTAAGTTTTTCTACAGCAATATGTAATTCATTTACATTTGAAATATTGATGTTGGACTACATTGTTTATTACATTTAAAAAGCTCGCATTTTTTCGGAACAACTGCGTCAGAATTTCTCGATACTCTTTGTAAGTTTCGGGAATCATGGAAATTTATTAGAGCAGTAATCTTCTAATTAAACATTCCCCCAAATGTTTACCTTGAGGCATGAATTTACGTTACACCAGATCCTTGCACGCTTCGCTCTTTGTGAGTGAACGCAAAGCAGACAGAACTGTACACTCGCGAATATATGTTATAGTTTTCGTGGTATTATTATTACTACTCCATCTCTCCTGTGAAATGACTGTAACACACACGGATGGTGATAACGAAGTCGCTCGTGTATACGTCTTAGTTTACAATAAGACGCGCGCGAGATGGTGTTTAGAAATCCTTTGAAGAGATGCGTCTTCGTAATGGAATACGTAAAGGGGAGCTAAGAATTCTACGTTTCAGCGCACGCGTTAAGTCGTTCGCTTCGAATCGTTTCGAAGGAACTTCGAACGGAACTAGTTTGATGAGAGTGGAAATTGATGCGTTAGACAAAGCGTAGATGATCTTTGTAGTGAAGTAGTCGGGCGTTCACGCAGATCCTATTCAATTTATCGACTCGATCCGATTTGCGAGTAATACTAAAATCGAGGATATTCCATAAGGCAATTTGATTAGTTCGCGGACGAACTCCTCGTCATTATAAACCGTAATAAAGCGCTCGAGAAAGTCAAGAAGTTCATTGCGATTTTATGTAATTCCGAGTTTATTAAATTCTCGCAAGTTTATTCTCTTTATCAGCACTACATACATCCCGAACACTTCAAGTTATTAAACCTTTACGTTTTAATATGATTATACGTACATTCCGGTCGTTGAGATATCGTACATTTGCGTATAGCAGTAAACCGTGAAAACTATGCTAATAACTCGACTTAATTCCAGAGAAATTAAACGCAGTGAGAAAATCTTTCCTTTCGAAATCTTTCCTTAACAAGCTCTGAGAGCTGATAATGGAAAACTCGCTCGTGCATGCTTCGTTGCATCGGTTGGCAAGAGTATGCATTGCGTTTAACAGCAACTTTACCTCGTTCTAGATCCTATTAACGACCAGTAAGTGAGAGATTAATATTCACAGGATAGGTATATATCGCGAATTCATCGTACACTACACGGGCAATGTTTACGCCGCGAAAAAACGTTTTGAAAAATGTCAGAAATTAACAGATTTATATTCCATCTTATTCTGTAAAATGCATTTGCATTTTTCTGCAAGCAACTGCATTAAATGTTGACGAGAGCGCGCTGCGGAACGCAGAGTGCTCGAGTTATTTGTGCTGTCACGCGGACTTCAACCGATGGCGCATTATTTAACGGGGCGGTACTCCGCGCCATTAAATGCTGAAATATGTTGTACATCCCGAACGTCTCTCCGTCGTCGGAAACACACGACGGGAACACACAGTTATCTGCTAGTTCCTTCGACGACTCTCAAACGCGGCTAGAGAATATTTGCTTCTTATTCATTTGCGTCGAATAAGCGCTCGACGGAATAATGCATTTCTCAAGTGAGACGGAAAACAGGAGGAGAAATTCTCTCCGTTAGATTTAACAATAACGAAATTCTCTCAGTCGAATACTCTTGAATCGATCTTTACATAATAACCAACAATAATAATTTTATATAATAATTAACAATGTTTAATTAACAATATTTATATAATTGAACAGTATAAAATCATACGAAGTCGTTGCAATTTAAACTCACACCAATTAATCGTTCTATCAAACTTATCTATATTGATATTAATACTTGGTCATGTTGCTTTTTAATTTGTATTAATATTAAGTAATTATTTATTAACTAATTTCAGTAAATAAAATTTAAAATCTATATTCATCATATATTTAATCTAAATAAATAAATGATATCTAGGTAAACACGAGTTGGGTCGCTTCATAATTGTACATACTTGCCGCAGCATACATCCTATTCACCCGTTGCGCACTGTTTGATTTGAATTCACCGATTACGTGGGATCGAGGAAACCCCCCGGGGACGGTTTATCATAACATGTCCCAAGTCAAAGGATGTGCATCGTGACGCTCAAACGTGTGACGTTCTCAATAATCAGTTCGGAAGCGACTAATTAGCGGATAATTCCATCTAGCTGTTGAATCTTCGTGGAACTTGAGAGAGAGGAGACACAACACACACAGTTGGGGAAATATGACTCTATCGAAACAGACTGTTAATCTTCCGGAAACTGTCAACGATTGCTCCATTAGCGGCGATTAATACGCTTGGGTGTGAATAATTGCTGATCTTAGTAATTATATGTTACTGTTATTCGAAAAGTTTTCCAATAGGGTTGACTAACGCGACAACTCGAGCGGAAATTTAACGTGTAATTACACGCTTAGACGCCGGCGTCCCGACATTCGCGATATATATATAGCTAATTGTGCTCAGGTAAGAAACTTAACGCCCGACTCACGAGGAAGTTCGCAATAAACAAGTATTCCGCTCTAAGTTGAGGCACGCACCAACGCCTTCAATATGCGCATTAAATTTCCGCGCCAGAAACTTAATCAGTTCTAAGTACCTTGTGTATCTTTGCGCGCGTGCGCGCCGAAAGTAAAATGCACATCGTGTATCAAGGCGATCCACTCATGCGTGATGAAGAGAATTTCTCGAGAACACACTGTGTTTTCGCACTTGTTCCATCTTCCTCCCCCATCTGGATTCCTCGTCGTGAACAGCGGACGCTCAAGATATATGAAGGAGGAAGTAGGAAGAGGTGCTGCATAATTTTCGAATTATTCACGAAGAGTGCTCCCGGGCGCGTCAAAGGGAAACGCTATTCGATATTCTTCTTCTTCTTCTCCTTCGACCGACCCCGGCTCGAGTATACACGGCAATGAATCGGTTTTGCAAGCTAGAGGAAGAAGGATCTTCCTTTTATATGCGACGTTTCTTCACTCGCTGTCAGTCACACGCTGATCACCGCTGAAACAGCTCATATAGTTGACGCGCATTCTAACATTGTAGTAACGCGAGCAACAGTCCTGGCGAGATCCTGGCACGGACGATCTTCCACTATATATGTCCGTCTGACGGTCGCTTCCTCGTTAGCTATTGTCACTACATGTGTCGTCCATATTGTGTAGCCGCACACGTGAACATTGCGACGCCATGAAAGTATTATGTCTCGAGCGTGTAATCGAAAACAAAAGATATATATCGACGGGTAATATCAGCGATGAACGAGAAATTTGTATTACTTTTTTGAGCGCCAACAGCCGTAATATGTGTTTAATGCCTGAACGCTCTTTGCGCTTAAAAAGTTGAAGTTCGCCGAAGCGCGGACGTAGAACGTTATTAAAAACCTGAATTACGTTACATGCAGGATACACAATGTGGCGAACGGCTGCATGTTATTGGAAATTGGCTCGTTGCTAAAAAGAACAAGCAAGACACAGCGGTGTGATAAAACTTGTAAAAATAAAGGAATATAGTTTTTCACGTCTGTTATATATATTTATATACATATGAAGTCGCCCTCCTCTCTCTTTCTCTATTGATAGTAAAGTTTAAATTAAAATTCGTTTACAATGGGATTAAGGCCGTATGGTAACCGTAATTTTTAATAATGTGGTCGAAAAGGGGTTTTTAGATATTGAAATTTCGATCCAACTTCTGCAACTTCTCGTGTAAATAAGAAAAAGTTGAAGTGCCAAAACTTCTTTTCTTGGACGAAAATTTGATTTTTGTGTGTGAGTGTGTGAAAGTGCAAAACTTCCGTGTAAAGTTAGATTCGATTTTCACAAATTTCGATTCACTCTATGTAATAAAATATATTATCTACCGCGTAAGGTACGTGTAAGATACGTGTATATGAAACTTGCTTCACTGACTAATAATCGTATTACGCGATATTTGTTATTTCGTAAAAACTCCATCATAAGGTAGAAAATTAACATCGTGTTAATTAATAGCGAACCGAAGCGAGAAGTTACCGCATTATCTTCACTGTTTCACGTCTCGAGAAAGCACGGCTTGTTTCAAATTATCGAGATAATGAAGAAGATCTTCAGCAGCGGGGCGTAATCAAAGGTGAAGACGCAGATAAGCGCGAATAAAAAAAAAAAAAAAAAAAATTTAAGAGCAAGCGAGCGATTGAAGTCTAAATAACTTCAAGAGCGTCTGAAAATTGAATACATTAAACCGACACTTGCCAGCTGGCTGGCTTCAGCAACTGATGCGCACGTTCGGCACAAATTGCCGGTAGGTACGTACAGAGATTACCTTAATTTTGCACTTACCACGGCAAGGTTGAAATTCAGCTTTTAGTACTTCTTTTTTTTTTTTTTAACCAGAAAGATGCAGTCTGTAAAGCAGACACGTCTAAAACTCGCGGAAAGCTTTAATCAATATCAATTTTCGATTAATTCAATTGCGAAACTTATTTAATGACAACAACAGTCACAGAATCTCTGCGCAATGCGATGCAAATTTCTATATTGACTTGATATATATATTTAAATATTTTGTAAAACATACAAAGACGTTGACACTAAAAGAAATGGTGCAGAAAGTATGACAGGTTTATTGCAATATGAGTATTGTGCTGTAAGTTGTGGAAAAGTCAACTGTCGTCAGCGTGAATCGGAAAAATGTTATGTCACCAATTCGGACGTCGGATTGCGCGTTTCCATCGCTGGCTTATCAAGTCGCAGTGATATCGGCAATCCATATCGCAACGGACCAGTAGGAATTTCCGTGGTCGGTAATAATGCCAGTCCAGCAGTGGTGCTGAACTATGCGAGAGCTTCGTGACCGTCTAAATTTGCGCCAAGTTAACCTTACTGCTTCAACGTTTCCAGTCACCCAGTCCGCACGAACTCCCGTTTCATCCGTTTTCTCTCTCTCTCTCTCTCGTTACTTCACCACGTGCTTGTTGGGCGGATAGGTAAATTTAATCTGATCCCATCCAAATCCTAACTACGTATTCGGATCCTAGAGTTGGCCCGATGTGTCACTCGTGTTTCATGATATCCACGCCACGCAATTATTTGAATTATTCCGAGTTCCACGTCGCGAAAATTAGACTGCATTTCTCTCCTGCGGTGCATCGAGGATCA
The DNA here is from genome assembly GCA_014825685.1 of Pseudomyrmex cubaensis. Taxonomy (NCBI): domain Eukaryota; kingdom Metazoa; phylum Arthropoda; class Insecta; order Hymenoptera; family Formicidae; genus Pseudomyrmex; species Pseudomyrmex cubaensis. The sequence continues at coordinate 24,037 of QVOA01012397.1, read as the reverse complement.
GATATTACACAAGCTCGCAGGTGAAGCCAGTCAAATGAATTGAGGAAGTAATTTTGTCGTATTATGTATAATTAACATAAAAAGATTAAAGAAACACGCGCGGTTTTAATTTTGTAATATTTTTATTATATTAACGAGAGTTCAATTTTCATTAGAACACGTACGTATATTTATCTTCAAAAGAACCTTGGTCCCTTGACGCACATTCGTGCAGTACAGCAACTAAATGAATTCTATTTAAGCATAATTAACGCACAAAAATGTACGGCTCTCGGCGGAGCGATTTCATATAATTAACGCATCGGTGCGGTCGGGGCGGTGATCCTTGCGGTGCGGCGTTTGTGCGAGCTCGCGCGATGCGACGCCGCCAAAATTGGCGCTGCTTTTGACAGCTTTAACCTCGACAAGTTTAATGGCCGCCATCATTTCGAGCTCGTTTCGCCGGTTTGCATCATGCAATTTTCAATAGCAGCGATATTTACTCTTCTACATACCGAGCCTTCGCGCGCGAGAGATATGTGCGCCCGAAATATTCTCCGACGAAGTATCTCCTGCTTAAGCACTTTGCATATTTTACTGTACTTACCTGCAGCCAGTTCTTGGCAAAGTTTCCATTTGTCGAGAGTGCACACCGCATCGAGAAACGGTCGCTCAGGAAATGGCTTGTGCGATAAACTTTAATGTCAAAAACAAATTAAACCGCAATTGCAACAAAAGAGAATTTAGAGAAATTAATAACAGCAGCCGTGCGGAGAAAAAAAAGCTCTACACTGTTTGAGCAATATACGTTTTTAAAATTAATTTTCAAAACGTAATTTGTAAAATTTAGCGGTTATCAGTTTAATAAGTTATTGCTACTTTTCGCGTTTTTTCCACCGATATTTTAAAATTACGTTGAAAAAAAAAACACAAAAATCGCAAAAAGTATATCCAGCTGTTATCGAATCAGCAATTTAATTCGTTAATATCTTGCTGGGCTCCGAGCGCGCGGCTTGAAAACTATTGAACATCGCATAGTCAACCACGAGGAAATAAGAAATCGCACAGTGTTGAAATTGAAAAATCCGACGAAAAATTCGACACACTCGTTCATAAATACGAATTGTTAAAGATTATTTTAATCTCGAAAATTCGCTCTTGCATAACTTCGTAGCGCTCGGCAGTTTAAAAAGGTCACCAATTTGCGGATACAAAATCCACCATCATTCCGCTTAATGGCTTTTTAATGTCACCCTCGAAATTTCTGACGGCAATAACGATCGCAGCTGCACTGTTGATTACTTTGAGAAATAATGTTAATATAAGAAGTCCAATTCCTTCGTGATTTTTAATGAGGCTTTATTATTCTCCGTCAGCGAGACGTATTAATTAAATTCTTAAAAGTGAACATAGCTATTTCTTACGAGTTCCAAGTCTAATATAAAGTTAAAAAGTATTTAATCGCGGAGACCAGAAATATAATGACTTATGACACCGGACGTATTTTAAAAATCATCATATTACTATGTGTCTATTGTTATACAGCACAAACAAATACATTCGAGAGATGTATTTCTTAAAATAAAGAGCTCTGATATTTTTATGCGAAAAAAAAAACCTTGACTAGCATCTTTCGTTATCGATGCGTGACATGAGTATTTCTCGAAACGATCTTGCTAGATCTTGTTAGATCGTAAATGTACCTCAAGACGGTTATAAGATATTATCGGAGCAAAACACGCAAAGTTTAAGGCGGATCCTCAACGCGGAACCGGAGAGAACGAGGATGAGATAGCAAGCAGCAGCATCCCTTTAGAAACACCTGTAGTGCCTGTCAGTCGTCGGCGGATCCGAAAGCAATTAATTTCGATCCTGCTCCCGCACGGGGGCAAGATCGAAAAGTCAAAGAGTATATATAACTTCGACCACCCTCGATCGATCATTCCTTTCGCGCGGATGAACCGTCTTTACCTTAGTGATCGCCCTCGCTTCTCTCCGCGCAAATACACCATCGATTGATTCTCGAAAGTCTCGCACGCGAGAAAAGTTTTATCCGCTTTTGTCGCTTTTCGCGTTTGATCCGAGACTCTTCGTCGTCTTATTTACCACCCCCTCTTCCCCCTCTAGCTCTTTGTTTTCCGATCTCCCTTGGCACCTTCATCCATCAGTCTAACTTTCGTGATTATATCAATTCCAAATCAATTTTACCAACAGTGTCTCCTGTTCTTCACCGTCCACCGTTTCGTCGTCCCTGCCGTCGCGTCATTGAATTACAAGGGGTGAATCGCTTCGAGTAGTGCAGCCGCTCGATACGGGAATTAATGGGAACGCCGTTACCCATTTAAGCGCTCGATATGATAGCCGACGTCGATGGAAAATACGGTCACTGGAAAACTATACTAGCCTACGGTGTGCGTCGCGTGATCCATCTTGTCGTTTTAGTGTTTGCTATTATTTCTCGAATGACAGTGCATTGTCATCCGAGTGGAGTCACTTCTCGGATGACATTAAAAGCACATACTCTGTTTAATATTACATCGTGATGGAATTCTGCGTTGCGGCGGAAATAAATTTTCGATTTAACGCTTTACACGACGGCGATATGAATATAAAATAAAGGCACATTATGAAATAAATGGACATTTTTAATGGAAGTTTTCACATCCATTCTTTTCTTCATTATTTAACTTCGGCTTCAGCTTTTATAATTTTTATTTCTGTCAATTTTGGTTTGCTGAAAATATTAGGAATTAGTCATCATGACGCAACTATTTCAGTGGTAAATTTTAAACACACTGGAAATTAATTGCATTTTCAGGATAATCCGTCAAATCGAGATAAGCCATCGTAGCGGTTATCATCGTGCGCAGGATCAGTGCAAATTAATTTAGTAGTCGACCTCGTACACCGACTAAAATCAATCGTTTGCGTCTACGCACGTCTACTGCGAGTTCACAATATATTGTAATATGATTTATTTTATATGTAAATATGATATGTCGTAAACTTTGTTTATTTTTATCGATAATTAAGAACATTTAAAGATCGATCTAATAATAATATCTAGACACAAAAGATTTCAATATAGAGTGTATAAAAGTTTTTTTTATTGGCAATATATACAGCTGGGAAATTAACAAGAGTGCATTGTCCGTTAGATTCTCATCGGCGGTCAACTGTAATCGAGTATGTCTTGTCCTTGACGTATCCTGTAGGTACGACGCGACGTGAGGGTTCCGTATATACATATTCTGTCGGTCAATCTCGTCGTACATACGAGTACAATCGAGTATATTGATTGCATTAAACTGAATGTGTCGACGACATGTAATAAATCTGTTTCACTTTCGTCGAAAATTTGTTGGCGCACTTCCCGACAGTCGGCGCGATTACGTCGCACGATCCTAGCCGTGAAACACGAAGGATTTGTCGTTAATTGCTTAAATATCTAGTAGATTGACTCTCGAGTCGAGCTCGCGGGATTGTCGTCCGTTTTGTACTCGTCACAAGCATCCTGTGTGGCTTAATGTCCTATTGTCCTGCTTGTGTACGCCATTGCTAACCATCTATTATAGCTCGCTACTCCACTTTGCGAGGCGTGTATAACATTCGCTCCCACGGGAGATGGCTCGCCATGCGCAACTACTGTAATGTCCGGATCTCCGATGAAATACTGCATCTATTTTTCTAATTATACGGTTTAATGCACAAGTCGGAATAAAGATTTGAGAAATGTGCGATGCCACTATATTGTCCAAAATAATTGATATATCTTCGAAACATCTGTGAACTTTTCTACATACTATTGTTACGTACACACATCGTTGAAAGAAAATGTAACTCGATATTTATTAAATTTTTCTCATGTAAATTCTCTAAGTGACGAAATTGCAACTATATAAAATACGAACCTCTAAATCAATGCTTTCCGACATACTGCAGTTTGACTGATGTTGCTGGAAACGTATCAGACATTAAACATGCGAATTTCGCAACGTCTCATATTATCCATCTGTCTAATTACATCACTACTTGCGGTATCCGCAAGTGGTGGAATCACGGATATGCACGTTTCAGAAGTTCGATCGAATCGTGTCAAGCTGCCATAAGGTTTCCGTTTCGTACGAAATGTACGATTATATAGTTTGGTGTAAAACGTGAAAATGTAGTTTTAATTAGTTTAATTAGATGTGTGTATATGTACATTATATACATATATATATGTATGTGATATTTATGCGGATACAATAAAAGAGACAAGTTCTTTTACGATATGTGACACGGTAACGTCTTTAATGATAATTAATGTATAATAGTTATTGTTGTTAGTTTTTCGCGATAAAATGAGAAAAGGGAATTCCTCGTTTGTCGATACATTTAACATTTTGTTTGGGCAATTAAGACGTCCGTGTGTTTGCTTTGACGTGATATTTTCCCGCTTGAGTCGGAGCACCAGTGTGTAAACATACGTGTTTAATTTCTACCGGGCGTTGTAATTACGACGTCGCGTGCGTTAATCCTTTCGAGGATTCGTAATAATATGTTGAAACGGGACCTCATCTTTGTGTGGCAATGAGAGAAACTCGCTCGTGCATTTACCATTGTCGAACCAGCGCGCTTCCTAAATAGACACTTATTTGTCTTTAACGATTGTGCTCGACAAGTAGCGTAATTAACGTGACGCACGCATCTGATTCCGCCGCACGAACATACGGAATTGTTCGCATTTTAACGTTGAAATATCTGCAAGCTTCGATAGGAACTGCACGTTGATTCTCCTCATCCTCAAATGACGGTTGCTAGTATTGGATAGCACGGTTGCTATTACTGAATAGCTGCGAGAAAATTCTCTCTCTCCCTCTCTTTCTCTATACAACCGAGAAATTTTGCGGAAGAAAATTGTTTTTCAGAGAAAAAGAAGATAATTTAAAAATATATCGTACAATAAATATATAAATATGTTCTAGCAAATATACAAACGTAAGACAATTACGGAAATAACGAATACAATGATAGGTTGATTATAATCAAAAATATATTTATTTAACTGTGACCGTCTGTAGACTCTCTTTCTTCTTTCAAGACATACACAAATAACAAAAGAAAACTTAACTGTCGCTTATTAGCAAAAAACGCGAAAATTTTCAGCGAAAATATTTTGTTGGTAAGCAAATCTCTTACATAAATATATTTTAACAAAGTAGAGATGATATGTATTCATAATAAAATTAATAATGTAACAAATTATTAATTATATACACGTTTAAATGATTAATACATATATTTGATTGTTAAACAAAATACATATGTAACTTGAAATCTATCGATTTACTCTAGATTTTATATAAAAGATGTGGTAAGAAGCACAGAAAAAGTACATCAAATTAATACACTGTTGAAAAACACAATGCTGTTCCAAAAAACCACGTTTCAAGTGATTGACACGGCCTATTTATTTTGCACGAAAGCAATTTATTCAGAAAAACCAAATAGTCGGTTTGTATTATATGAGAACGATTCATTCGGAAAGCTGATTCCGCTTTGGTTCAGCAATGTTTGTAATACTGCAAATATGTATGTCCTGAAATGAAACAGATTTTTCGCGTTTTATATGTAATATTTTCACGTAGAATTATAGAATAACATATAATTTGCCGGAACAAATTGTGCGAAAATTATCAGAAATAATTCAACGATAAAATACATAATGGCAATATATTTTGTTTTTACATCGAAATCATAACTGTGATATAAAGCAGTTTTTTCTTTTATACAAATGTAAAGTTTAGTTTTGCGAGATTTTAGCTTTCAGTTTCTTTCAGCTAGTTAGTTTTTATTCATAAGTTCAAAGTTTTTTAATTCTTTATAAAATGTACTTGATATTATGCTTAAACGATAAAAGTTTCGTATTACCAAACAAATGTGAGTCTCTCTTATTAAGTTTGATGAGACAGAAAGTTTTGAAAAAGTGAATATCGTACGAAACTTAATAGTGGCAATGTGGCCGGGAAATTTTGACACATCAAATGGATGAAATGCGCTTAAATTACTTTGGCCTAGATGCCCCATTGACATCTTGGCCGCGATTCAACTTGCGAACGAGGGCACGCTGCGACATCCGGCAGCTTGGCCATGTTGGGATTTAAATGGTGGGTAGGTCTAATTAATAGCACGCCATCGGCAATTATTTATTGCGTCAATCGGTTACGTTTTAAAGAAGAAGCACGCGCGCGCTCGTATAACTGCCCGGCGTTGACAAACTCAACAAACTGCCGTCGACAACAGGCGTTTGTACAAAGGGACTCGCATTTCAAGTGTTAGCAGACGCGGCGGCGTCGGCGGCGAACGAAGTTACAAACCTGGCGAAACTTCGTGCTGACGAAGCCAAAAAAAAAAAAAAAAAAAAAAAAAAAAAGAGAAAAAAAGAAAAGAAAGTTTAATTTCGTGAGCTCGCCGAAATAAAATTCGAGGCGGTCGAGAGAAGTTCTTTTCGCCGACGTAAAGAACCGCGTTATATTCGGCGTGTCGTTTTTTTTATTGCGCGTAAAAACTTGCCACACATCGTTGTGATGGCAAAAATTTTCTCTTTTACTTTTCGAGAAAACAAACCACACTTGAGTCTGTGTTCTTCCCGAGAGTCTGATACCTATAGTTACAGGCCAGTTAACGTTCAATCTTAAAGTTTCTCGTTTCAATTTTACACCACATACGTGGTACAATACACAAAGATATTTTTAGAAAAGATACATTTGCACACGATAAGAAAAAAACAAATACACATACATGTACCAACATTATTGTCCCATTGTTTTATTAAAATAAAAATAAGTGACTTTTTTTTTATTTTACACAGACAAAAAGTATTTTGCAACGTTATTAGCTCGGTTTTTCACCTCTTTTTATCTTTTAACCTTTTTCGTCAATATTTGAGAGAGATCTCGTTATTTAAAAAGTTAATGATACCACGTGGGATATAAGCTATATACTTTACACGAGCGACAAAGTAGAATGAAACCCGCTTCGATCATATGTGATAATGAGAAATATGAAACATCCCTTGAGATACCGCTTTTGCCATCTTCCCTGTATGACTGCATTCTAGAGATAGAAATATACGTCGACGTGTCGCGTCACGGAAAACGGAATTTTCTCCAGAGAGGAAGCATCTTTTCTACCTTCCTTGATCGGAAAAGCTATTTATTCATACCAGACTTATCTTCGTTTCTTCTCGATTTAATTTGAAAAATATAACCTTCGACGATTTTTTTTCTTTTCGTTGTAATCAATTATACAATTTCTACGTAAGCGTATAAAACGCGATTTGCAAGTCTTATGTTGATACAGAAGCAATTCAGCGAATTTAAAATTAAGTAGGTAATTAAATAATTAATCATAGTGAATGGCATAACATGATACGAGAGAGAACAAGTTTCATTAGGCTCGCATGTAATTCGCGGCACGGCATTGCATGCGGCCGGCTCTTCCGTCATTGAAACTCTGACACGCTCATAAACACAGGCCTCATTCGCACATAAACACCGCATGCTTATCGTGCAAGTCTGTTAAAAGCCAATTATGGGGTCCGATCGTAATCGAACGCAGAGACGCATTCGCTAAAAACACGCAGGATCTTACACCGCGATCTTATTGTTGTTAGATGTAAATGCGCCACGCGTGCTTACATATGCCATATTGTGCGCCCGTGAAAATCGCCGTAAAACTACTGCAGCAACCGTAATGCTGTAACACGCTCCGATACTGGCGTGTAACAAACGAAGTTACAGCGCACGGCAACAATAATTACTCCACACGTAGCGCGTCGTCGTGAAACTTTATTGGAAATTCCACTCGCGCTAATTTTTAATGCAAACTTGCACGACGCAGATTATCAATAATTTATGACGCCATGACACTTCGAGGTAAATTGTACGTGTCAAGTATGCTGCATTAAAGTTTACTACAACGCACATGTTTGTTTATTAATTAACTGCAAACAATAACAACGAGAAATGGATATTTAATACATGGCCGTAAATAACGGAGGTGCGTTCAAACCAATTTCACCCTTTCACGTTAAATGAAATCGAAGTTTGTGTCGAACAAATGTTGATTAGTAGTTACTATATGTATAAATTAAATTACACTAAATATATATAAATATTATATATAAATATTATATCAAATATTTACATTTTATTTAAAATAATATAATTCGTAAGTTAAGTCTCCATAATGTTATATAATTGTTAGAAATAATCGTAATGTCGAGAGGTCGGACAATAAAAAAGTAAAACTATAAAACATACAATTTATCAAAATCTAAAATGCAATCAGCAGCATGCTTGTTACGCGAACATCGTTTCCTGCACTTAGAGGACTCATAAATATCGAAGAAAGTAGTGCTAAAGAAAGAAAAAAGTTGTCAACTGTTCTGATCCTAACCAGTCACTATGTGAATCTAAGATGTAAACCTACCAGATTAAGATGTGAACCGGTTAGGTTTACATCTGGATCGGTTAGGATGTGAACCTAACAATCTAATCAATGTGTACGCAAGTAGATAATTCAAGTTTTTGAGAAAATTGATGAAAATAAAGTTAATAAGCAGGTCGGAATATGCAATAACTGCGATTCATGAGTATATATTATGGCACGGGGGAATACCTATATTAGACTTTCTGTGCTAATGTATATACCGCAGTATATATCTCTCTCTCGCCGCGGAATATTATTCCTTATTCATATATACGTTTGCATGTGTTTGCCGCAGAGCCATCCTGCGCTGCGCCGTACATATCCAGTAGTTACAGAAGTGAAAATTTCCTCGTTTCCGAGTATGCAATGGAAAGCGTAACACGCTCTATTACTATTTTTCTGCCTTTTTATTAAAAAAAGGAATATAAGAGACGACGTATGTTTACAGATTGCACATATTTAAACGGTTTGAATTAAATTCCACTGTCTCTCCATTTCAACTTGGATTTTTATCTTTTACACTTATCCACTTTTTTTTCGTAGACATGTTACACATGACAAGAATACACGTAACTTTCGAGACTTTCCAACGTTATGTAAACAATTGCTGTATTACGAATTTTCTGACATGTATTTTTACAGATTTAGTATTATAAATGATACTTAGTTTTTTACGAGATAAGCTCACGAAAAAAAACCCGTGCTATTCTCTCTCGTCTTCTTCGTGAATCTTTCTGCAAACCAAGCATTAAGCATGTGAGATTGCAAAGATATAATTTTCTTCGCACGTGCTTTTCGCACGAACTTGTCGATTTCTGTACGTGCGATAACGTAGGGGAGAGACTAAGAAAGGATGAATTCCCAACGCAACCGAGCAGTGATCTTGTCAAAAAAGCGATGAAAAGGATATATACACATATTTTTTTTTTTTTATGAAGAAATGGATATAATATAATATAATATAGTAGAATTCAAATTTATAAAACTTTATGCAATTGTTTGTAAATATAGAAATTTTATTAAATGAATTATTCAACGTTTTACACACACACATATGCTGTTATATATACATGTATCTGTTATGTAATTTAGTACAAACTATGTACAACAAATTAATGCTATAATATATCATATGGAAATGAATGGAATAATCAGTCTTTCCAGAAGTTTCCTATTATCTGTCGGAACTGCTTACGCAAACGTCCGCAGGCAGAAACAACCCTGCGGGGATAAGCATGGAGATAGATATGTGACCAAGTGCTTCAAACGGGTTTCACCCGCAGGATATTTCGCACACGAGGCACGAACATTGCAAATAAATCAAGACTCTTCTAGCTTCCGCTGTAAAGGATCTATGGGGGCGGTGAGGGTGCGCTTTCCAGAATGAAAAAATGGACAGAGCAACGCGGAATGTCGAAAAGAAAGGATAAAGCGCACTTTTTGATTCATCGAGTAGATATCAATTTTAATTTACACACCAAAATATCCGAGCGATCAATTTTAATATGTTCCTGAATAAGTTGCTTCTTTTTCATAAACATAAAAACGTTTCGCGATCTTGAATAATAAACTAAACTGGGTTATAAACTGTAATACTCGTGTATAAATTTTGAATATACATTTAGAAAGAAAATAAGAATTATTTTCAGAAAAAAACACGTTCAGGTTTTGACAATTTGTTGAAATGAATGATGTAAAATGAAATTTTCAAGTTTTTTTTAAAGCAAACATTGTGCTTGCATGTAAATCTTGAATTTTGTCAGTTCGATATGTGTATAGAAGGTGTTTTTTGTTGTACTGTCATGTTTTACTGTCATGTACACTTTCGCGTTTGCGATAGGATAGAGAGTCGATATGAGAAAATCTCACGAGAAAATACTGAACAAATCTTATCGTGTGATATACATTTGGCAAAACGCGCGCGATGCACAGACCATCAAAATAAATACTCGGCGTCGTAATCTAGGCCGCAACGATAAAATGCATTGTGCATATTGCGCCAACGCACGATGTAATCGGAATGCGGCAGTTCGTCCGCTTGAAAAATGCATCTGGTTCTCGTTTAAATTCGCTGGTTGGCCCTGCCTAGCACAACGCGCTTGTTCAGTGATGTGCAAAATCACGCGTGACATACGATTGTACCGAGCGCGTGCGATTTTCAAACGAGATTGTTTCTGCGCTAGAAAAAGATGAATAGAACGAAAATGCTTTTGAGAAAACACATGAGTGCACCGAATCGACCGCAAGGTCGATATTGGAATCATATTGAATTTCTATAATAGCAAACTGAGCATAAGAGAGTATATTTAGAATGATATTTATTGCAGTTCATTTACTTTGTAACTTTCTTCTCTCTTTCTCACTTTCTCTCTCTCTCTCAATTATTATTATTATTACAAATCGGTTTTACAAGTTACTGAATTAATTTGTATCAAAAAGTTTCAATTTATCGTGTGTTAATAACGTGATAGATTAAACATACGTGACGTGTATACTAAATAAGTTTGTAATTAATTTATCTTTGCAGGTGAATGGATCGTGGAGTTTACCGGGGTTCGTTTGTGATTTTTACATCGCAATGGATGTGACTTGCAGCACCAGTTCCATATTCAATCTCGTGGCTATTTCAATAGACAGGTAATCCATTCTTCCTTTACTCACGCATGATTTTGTACAATATTAAATATTTTTAAACGATGTGTAGGTGTAATGGAAAAAAAATGTATGTTGCATTTTGAGCAGTATTTATTTTCAGATACATATCAAATCGATTTTGTGTTATAGAATTAAAGAAAAAGTAGAATTCGATACCGATAAAAATGAAATAACATTTAGTTACGCAGTCGCCTTTCGTGTTCCAAAACGACGCAATTATATCGAGGCGGTTGTTAAATAATAAACTGACAAATGGACGAACACAAAATTGAAGAGTGCTCAATAATACACGTGACAAGTATTTTATGCGCCGCTTTCTATTCTTGATTCCAATACTGCACATATCGTGCGTTCAGGCAATTTTTCATTTGAAAGAATATCTATATCGTGTAACATCGCACACATTGTCACAAGCGAATGCCAACAACATTTTGAGAGAGTTGGCAAAGAAAGTTCGGGCTTTAAAGATTGTTTTGTATCATCTCTTCCGAACTTCGGAAGAGAGAAGAATCCCCGACTACAATGGACTCGGAAATAGTTTAACTTTTACGATGGTCTTTTCGGTCTTTATTCACAGACAGTTAGCGTGACCAGCGAAACCATGCGTTTAAAACAATGTGTCAAATCGGCGATAATTTGATATAATCATTGATGTCTCAAATATCGGTAATCTCTCACGTGAATTCTGAAAGATAGATGAGAGACAAGAGTGTCTCCGGATTTGTGCACGAGTAGATTTCACAGCGATATAATACCCGTTAGTGCGAGGGAATTGCAACGTATACGCGAATCGAATTTGAATTGCAGATACATAGCGGTGACCCAGCCGATAAAGTACGCGAAGCACAAGAACAATAGAAGAGTATGGTTGACGATACTATTGGTCTGGGTGATATCGGCCGCGATCGGCAGCCCGATTGTCCTAGGCCTGAATAACACTCCCGGCCGGATACCGGACCAATGTCTCTTCTACAATACGGACTTTATCATCTACTCGAGCCTGTCCAGCTTCTATATACCCTGCATCATCATGATATTTCTCTATTACAACATATTCAAGGTGAGAGCGACGAGAGATTTTTTATTTTCTGTAACACATTGCATAAAAATATTCTTGAACTCTGATTCTACGTAAACGTAACTGCTTTTGCTGCAATTAAACTTAATTAATTTTTACTTAATTAATTTTACAGTAAAAAAAATTGCGAAATACAGTTTGCAATAATTAAAGAAAAAAAAAAGATATTTGCAATGCAATTGAAATCAGTAACGCAATCGTAGCGCGACAGTCGCACAAAGAACACGATAAAATTTATTTCGAAGATTTTATTCCGAACGCAAAAAAAAAAAAAGACACCGATGATAACCGTCTTTGTAGTTGAATCGACGCACGCACGCGATGACAAGCAAAAGACAAAAAGAGTTATCTCCCTTGCCCGATTATAAAAGGGCAAAAATTTATTCGCGCCTCTTTTATCTCTGTGATTAGTTCCGGAACGTGAACTGATCGCGAAATTGGCTGCGCCATGAAAGGCAGCTTTTGTAAAGGCGAGTTCGCAGTCTTCGTAATTTAATTGTCACATATATACTGTGATGCCACTAGAATTAATTTGTCTTTGTTATTGACAGCGAAATCCTTTCGAGCTATTCTTCATGAGAGTTATAAAATAAAAAAATATAATACATTAATATGTGTAACAAGTGTGTCTCTGTAATGTGCAGCTTTTTCTGAATAATTATATACAATTATGACGGACGTACAGGCTTATGTTTTTCAAAACTCGAGTACGTATTTTTCTCATTGTTTAACTGTAGATATTTAAGTGACATAAAATCGACTTCTATATATTTATCGAATTTCTCTTATTGTAGATGTTTCTTTTACTAACAATATATTGTAATTTTATATAGTTAATTTGAAATGATAATTTGAAATAGATGGTGCAAGGTGCGCTGTGGTTTATATGGCGATTGCTATCGTATTGCGGTCGATCGTAAATACGACTAGTCGGACGTTTCCGCGTTTGTAACGTATGGAATATATTCCGATTGGATTGTTAATTTTGTACTCTTGTGGTGTACAGTAGGTATAATATGACTGTAAAATAGCATAATAATATTATTGATGCGCACAGTCTTTGTTTTGTAACTTTATTTTATGTATAAGTTTCATTTATATACGAATCACGAGTCACATCTTTTGTAAACTGGTGCGCATCGATACTGTCAGTTGTAAATTTCTGACAAACTTTGCGAAGCATATAAAAATCCGTGGAAGATAACTGTAGACGAGAGAGAAAAATATTTTATAAACTCAAAGTTCTCAGAGAAGAATTTTGGTCCATTGATTGATTTTATTTTATATTTGGTATTTAAGCAGCATTGCATTATCTCGCTAAAACTTTTACTCGAGCTTAATTACATTCTTTACACTGTGATAGATAACAATTATTCGAGAGAAATCTTTTGTATTAAAAAAACTTGATGAAAAAATTCTGTTCAAAGATCATTATCGTTAAGTAAGCTTTCGCTAAATTAACAAAAGCAGCAAACTCTCTTTATTGTAGCTACATCAATAATAAAAAATGTTAGTGGATTTATTTTCTTGAAACGGTTGAAATTAATTTTTTTACTGATAGAAGATGAATACTCGAAATAACGAGACTCTCACACTATGTCTTTTAATTGTCCGTTTCAGGCTCTGCGAAACAGAGCGAAAAAGGCTCGCGCTAACAGAAAACCAAACTTAGGCGATATAAAACCGGGAAGCATAATCGAGAATATCGCGCACACGCGCAGGTGAGTACAAATAGCTTGATTACAAATCGCTCATTAAAAATTTAATTACAAATTTTTTATATTGTAAAAGGTACGGCAAGATTTCAATTTTTATAGTCTAGAAAAAATGTTTAGCTAATTTTATTTCATTTGTAGTGGGAAGAAGAAGAGAGAGAAAGGTTATTGAATATTTATAAAACCGGTTCATTATGTCTTATTTAAATTAGCTATACACATCGTATGTAAAATATGAGAAAAACATAGTAGTTATCAAGTTACTATGCTGTACCTTTTACTGAAATTTTGTTCTTTTAGCATGTGTGTTCTTTTAGCGAATGCAAGTAGATGTATGCATTTCTATTTCCTTTTTCTGATAGTTAATGTGACTTTAGAAAGTCTTAAATAATTTATTCACTATCTTAGTTAAATTATTGTTGAATTAAAAACTGTGATCAAGAAAAATGTTGATGTCTTAGAACTTAATCTTTAATTATACATACGCAGACTCACTTTTAAAATAATTTATTAGGTAGTTCTTGTTGGTTTGTTCAGTGTGAAGAATTTAAATTACCCAAAAACTGTTTCTGACTATTTCTTTGCGTAAAATATACAAATGTAAACATACGCAACATTAAAAAAATATATTGTTTTCCAATAAAACAAATCTGTCTAGTGTTAATTGATCTTTAAGAAAAGTGCTACCACATGCAATATTGAAAATAAAGTATGACATGATAAACGATGACTTCACAATTCTCGCGCACAAAGCCACCGAGAATAAATCGGCCAGAGTAGCAAAATAGCTGTGGAAAAGGCGCATCTTATATAACAAAATCAGAATTGATTTGTGCGATTCGCACGCGTCTGTCGAGGAATCGTTTCCCGCGGGAAAGAGTCGTGCAAGGAAAAATTTATTCATGCGCTCTCTTCTGTGACGTTATCCAGGCCGTTTGGCGAGACGATAAGCGTGTGAGAAACGCCGCCCACGCCGCCTCCGTCACCTTCAGTTAGAGCACGTCGCGCGCTCGATGCGCGACGATTCTTTTCAATTTTTGTGACCGCGTAAGGCTTGCATTTCAACGAGACAATTTCTCGCGGAGATTGGCGCCGACTGGCGAATGGCAACGCGCGAGCTTCGGCGGACACGACATCACGTTGTGACCAAGAGTTAAATTCCGAGCATCCCCGGATAATTCGCTTTTCTCGCACGCTTCCGCTCGCACGTGCTTTCATTTCCGTCCTACTGACGAGAACGGTCTCGTCTTGAATAGCCAACTACCTTTCTCGTGGCTTAATCGTCAACAATTTTGTTTACGTCTTTTAAATGTGCATTTTGTTATGTCTCTTTTCTACGTCAGTGTGGTACGAATACTGCAAATTAAATAGTACAGAAATTAAGACATCTTTTATTTGGTCTTGGCAATAAGATAGTTCATGAGGCACAATTCGGAGAAAATACGTGCGCGATTATTTTCCCTCATATAATGGAGCATAAATAAAACAGACATTCTGGTGACACAAGTTTTCAACATTAAACTAAGAGAAAGTTTTAATAAATTGGATTAGGATGGGATAACAAGTCATTAAATATCTATTAGCTGAAATGCTTTCTGCTTTAACGGAATTTTAAATTCTTAGCTCTTCTTACGAAGATATTTAATATAGAAAATTAAAAAGTTATGAGAATGGAAAGATTATCCAAGTTTTATTAAAAAAAACTCAATCGTGTTTAAAGTAAATGGATGCTCTGTGTTTGCGAATAGAAGATTGGCGATAATTTCTCCGCGGCGGTAAATACGGTAATAAAATCTAGATGAAAGTTTCTAAAAATTATCCGATACGTTTAGCTGTTTGAAGGATTTTTTAAATATAGGAAAAAATATTTAAAAAAGTTTGTAAATATCTAATACGTCATCTAGCTATTTAAGAGATTTTCAAAAATAGTCAAGTGCTTTGTTAGCACTTCAGACCGCCTGACGGAAGTGCCAAGAAGATAAACCGGAGGGAGAGAGACTTTCTCAACAAACTCCTATTTACTTTTCTTCCAACGAAGAGCGCAGAAAATCTTTAAGTATTTAAGCGTCTAAACGCGGAAGCACGTACTTGAAAAAAGCAGCCGAAAGCAAGAACTCTGCTCCGCTGTGCAGCGTCCAAGTTAAAACGTTTAAATATCATTGTCAGGATTTCATGTATGTACATACATATTTGCTGTGTATGAGAGTTAAAGACTGATAATATATCAACTAGAAAATTAATAGCTCTCCTTACTTTGACGGGAACAGCATTTAAATGACATGTGACGTTCCGACATCATCGATAAATTAGACTTTAGGCGTTTACAGTCGCAGTTTCGCAAGTTCGTTCATGTTTCGCTAACTCTCGCGAGTGCAATGTATCCGACATAATCTGACATTTCGTTTAATCCTTCACGTGCATCCACACGCGGGTCGCGTTGTTCCTTTATCGACTTTGTTATCGCGCGCATCGAAATTCAGCCGAAATTTTGATATTTACCTCGGCAATCTGCTAATGCACGAGTTCTGTTGCCGTGGCACGCGTATCTTATCCAGGAGTTGTTGCACTTTCATGTGTGTGGACACATGGGACTTGTATTGGGGATACAATTCCCCCGATAACCATTACACGTAATAATTACTCTATGCGATGACATACGTACCAAGTCGAAACTGCTTGCGTTGGAAGGTAAATTGTGATAAAAGGAGATGTTATTTGATCTTAAGGAAATTCGTGAAACCTATGATCGTGTAAAATTTTATAGAAAACTTGTTTTTTATTTATTTGAGTACACAAATGATGTGTACGCATTTTTAAAATAACTTTAAAAAAAAACACATATAACATTTTTCTTGACAAAACGTGTTGATATTTTAAATCCGCTTCTTAATTTTTTATTTTGTACGCTTAGGCGCTTGTATATTTTTCCATGCTTATGATTGTTGTGCCTGTATATTCCATGTTAGCCAAATCAAGTAAACGATAGATTTGAATACGTTCTATCTGTGATGCAGTCTGTAAACTGTTTTGCTAAATATTGTGTAATTAAAAAAAAAAATAGGAAAATGTATTTTGTACATTCAAACGTAATAAAAAAAAATAATAAATGAAATGTGCAATATTTTTTGAATTGTCTGCTGTTTACTAGCAAATTTAAGACGTATAGCAATTGATTGAGACTCCCAGCGTGAAAAGAGAAACAGCGACGCTCTGTCACTGAGGATCTTGCAGGTGCTGTCAAAAAGCGTGTCGTCGTTTTGTGCATGGTAAATACGCTACTTGCCGGATTAATGCTGATGTGAGCGGATGCCGGAAAAAAAAAGGAGAGTGCATGATAGGTGTAGAGGCTTTTCTAGAAGCTTTTGACTAAGATCACGTAGTGGGTATTCTGTGGCAAGGTTCGCGGAAACGGCGCTGGGAGCGGCCGCCCTGGTGGCACCTGGGATCGAGGAACCAACGAACACCGCTTCCGGCAGCAACGAAGACGAGGACGAGACGCCTCTCGATCCCGTCGTCGTCATCTCCAACGACAAGAGCACGGAATTCTTTTTAGCCACAGTCGTCGAAGAAGCAGCGTAAGAATTTCATCATACCTTCTTATCACTCGTCCCACCGCGACTCTCGAGCTGGATGTCGGAATTTTCTTCCCCAACAATATATCGGATCACATTGTCGGTGCCGTTTTGCGCGCGACGCGATCTCGTCATGTTGTCAACATAAAAAAGCGAACGGATGCGCATCTGAGACAGTTACTGTTCTTTGAGCATTGTTCTTTTAGCGATGTATTTTGTTTGAAACGTGTATTTCTTTTTGCGACAGATACGACGATAGCGCGAAATGACATTTTCGTGTGATCAAAGAGAATCTCTCCGCGGTTTTTTTTTTTTTTTATTACATCGTTCACATTTTATGTCGTAAAATGAACGACAGAGATGCCATTGCGTTACACTTGCGGCAGAAATTATTCTGCACTCCGATTATTATTATCCGACCAATCAAGCAGGTTATGAGATATTATATCGCATTTCACTTGTGGCATTGATTATCTACTTTGGTTATTACGGTTATTATGGTTATTATAACGATGAGATATTAAGAAATTACGCGGTAAGTTCAGTAGATTGACGACGACTATGGAAAAGCTCGCATGCAAATATGATGAATATAATTTCTTCTTTCACAATATAAGTTCCAAAAAATTAAAGAAAGAAAACGCAAAATATTTAATTAAATCGTGAACTATACAAAAAAAAAGAACAATTTCCGCTTCTTTTTATTAATTTTTTCTTAAGATTTCCTGACAAAAAGACATATTTTTAAAATTGTATCACTAGTTGATATTGTTGTCACGCGCACTGAAATGCTGAAACTTCTGCCGCGTTTAATTCTCACGACGTCAATTTAAAAGAGACACAAAACACAAAATTAAAATAAGATTCGCAAGAACTCAAATTAGACTTTCCTCGCAAAACTTGACCTACATACATACTAAGGAATATTTCAGCGACCCCACGAACTTTCGCGAAGTTGCACTATTATTTTCTTCTCCATGTCGTATCGCAAAATGAGATTCGCGATCTCGCTCAGTCGGCATGAAAAAGAAGAAGCGGCACGCGCTAAATAAAGCAAATGAAAACAGTGACGCAGGCGGGTTCTACAATAAAGCGAGCAATAATTAGTTTTTTTTTTTTTTTTTATTCTTGTTTAAAGAGTTCCGGATGTCACGACTTCGAGTCGATCGAAAGTTTACCGTTTGATTAGCCAATTGCAAGTCTCCAATTAAGAGGAAATTATTTCTGCTTTGCGTGTCACAAACTTTATGTCGGCATATTTCTTCCACACCGCGTCTCCTTCATATTACTGTAATGTGAGAATAATTGCGGATTTGTTTCAAGTATACGACAATTGCCATTTCACCGTTGTCCTTGTTCTGCAATAATATATATATTTATAATGATGATATGCACGATATGTAACGATAAGTCACGCGACATAACTATTTTCAATTAAATATATATAGGTACACGTGCGTGATTGGAAAAAATGTTTTAATAAGTAAAATATATTTATATTTTTAAGAGAAAATATTTTTAAACACACACGTCCTTAAACATTTAAGTTAGTTATATTTTTCATCAAACTTAGTCTTGTTATTTGACATAGAAAAATTTATTGTTATTTTGTAAAAGTGTCTTTTCATGACTTGTTTGAAGAGAAGCGAAGACAATTCGTCCCATGTTCTTTCATTCGGAACTTTGTCACAGATCGGAAGAGTCGAAGAGAAATTACGTCGATAAAGTTACACGTTCGACATAGGTGACAAGTCGGTTTCTCGAAAGCTCGAACGTTGATCGGGCAAATCCAAAAAAAACTTACAAAGAGTACACAATAAAATAAGTGAAAGCCGGTGATTTGCGGTCCGTTCTTTTCACATTACGATGGCTGAGGTTACTCGGTCTTTACGAACGTTCGCGCATCTCTTAATGGAAACCCGTCGTTTCGATACTAACCCGGAAGTTTGCGGGTTAATCATGATGGGCGGCTCTCTTTGTATCGACGTGCGCGAGCAATTTACATCCAGCAGCTTGAGTTATCTTTGAAAACGGACCAATCAACTCTGCGCGTCAGCATCTCACGCTTATTAATTAGCGTGTATTTTCAATGTTCAACTGCAAGCGATATTACCGTTTATTTTGCCGCGTTTACGAGACTTTATTTTGAATTACACGAAAGGTTTTGTGTTCACGTAATGTAATTTGTTAACAAACAAAAGCTTTGGCAGAAAGCAAGAAGGACACATGGTTTATTATTTCAATTGTTACTTCATAATTGTTACATCAAATTAATGTAATTGTTTAAGCAATCATATAATTACTTTAACACACACAATGTTTTGTTTGAAAATTAAAAACAAAAATCTTGAAAAAGATAAAAATAAATATATTTTTCTTTACACACACACACACAGAAGAAAAGAGACAGAGAGAGAAAAAGAAGAAGGAAGACATGTAAAACTTTATCATTAATTTGCCATTTATTTAAAAATAATGTTTGGCTCCGAGTATTGTAGTACCTTCAGAAAATGTAAGACTTGTTGCATGTTTATTTTCACAAATACTGTCGATATTTCGTGAGATCCAGATATTAAACATTCGTTACACATGTAGTCTAATTCCTCACATTGACGTTTCTTTATACAAAACTACCCTTATTTCACAATACGTGCATACATAAAGTGGGCTAAGGTGTTATTCGAGTCAGCGAGCAAATTAATCGAGTTTATCTGACACTCGAATCGCAGTTGTCGTTTCAGTGCGGTGGCACAGGCTCAGCTGTCAAGTGCACCTCACGTTCAGCGGGAATCTTCGGGCGGTTTAGACGGCGCGGCAAGCAGCACGGTGATTCATGAGCCGCTCGAGACAAATTCCAGCCCGAGTCCGAACCCACGAATCACGTCCGGTCCGCCGTCCTCGTCGACTTCGTCGTCGCCGCCGCCGCCGCCACGTGGTACGACCAGTGTTTCCTCGTCGACGCAGACGGCCAAGAAAAACGGCAACAACGACGGTGTCGTCGCTGGTGTGAGCAAGCAGGAGCTGAAGAGAGCAGGCACGCTTCTGCCGCTGCAGCTCGCCAGGACGCCCAGTGTGCTATCGTCTTCCGGCAAGAAGGATCGGAAGAACGCGTCGTCTGGGTCAAGGTTCACGATATACAAGGCTAACAAGGCTAGCAAGAAGAAGAGAGAGAAGAGCTCGGCGAAGAAAGAGCGCAAGGCCACCAAGACTCTAGCGATCGTGTTGGGTAAGTTGCTTGCGTGTCGCTGCATTGATAAGCAGCTCGGCTTTTGCCTGCGTGTTTTATTGATGAGCTTGTGAGATGGAGGTGACGGAAAGAATTAAACAAAAAACAAATTTCAAAAACAAAAAGTTTGTACTTGAAACGAAAGAGCGAAAGATTAATTACGTAATGAGTATAATGTGTTTCGGAGTGTTAATATATTGTTCGAGACTATTTCTTATGTGAAATTAATTATTTAATTTAAGAATTTTTATTTAAGATAAATAAATATATTGTTTTATTTAAGAAAAGTAATGATTGATTATTAATCATCATTCTTTTCGCACACGTTGATATTACAATATTGATTTTTATTAATCTCTGAATCAATTAGTGTTATAATAAATCGCGAACTCCAAGAAGAGCCAATGAATAACAACACGTTTGTTACAATAAATTGTTACAGGTGTCTTTCTGATATGCTGGGTGCCGTTCTTTACTTGCAACATCATGGACGCGATGTGCACGAAGCTGAAGGAGCCCTGTCAGCCGGGCGTTACGGCTTTCATCGTCACGTCCTGGCTGGGCTACATGAACAGCTTCGTGAATCCCGTAATATACACTGTGTTCAACCCCGAATTCCGTAAGGCCTTCCGCAAGCTGATCAGCGTGTAAGTGAAGCGATTCGTGATCCCTTGAAGAAGAGACACGAGGAAACAAACGTGACTTCGGTGTGAATCGTCGTATTTGTGATGTAACAACGAGAAACTGTGAGCTCTCGACGGGTTCGCAACAGGTACTGTTGTTCTTTGTATTTGGAACCGCAGCAGCTGCGTTTGCGTATCGATTTTCGTGTCCCGTTGCGCGTCAATCGTTTCCGAGTGAAAGACGCGAGAAACTGAGTTTACATTTTTCCCAGAAACTCAGAATATGCTAAAGAAAGATAAATATCTTTTGCGATGACAGACAGCGGTGTGCGTAATGTGAAGATAATATCGTATTTCGATAAGCATCGGAAAGGAAAAGAAATATTAATAACGAAAAATTATTTATCGTATTTCGCTTGGTCAAAATTGACGTGCAGTCAGACAGCGGAAATTGCTTGAATTGTTGCTACCGAATGCAACAACGATTCATCGCGTCCGCGCGCATGAGTGGGTACGCTATGACGTCAAACTGTCGCGGTGTGTCGCGCCATGAGAACATGCGGAAAAACAACGTATGTGCACTGACGAGAGAGAGAAAGAGAGAGAGAGAGAAAGGGAGGTGATTTCTCGCACGAGTAGCTCAAGTAATTGCTAAGTGAGGCTTCGCGAAACAAAACATTTTACCACGTCGATGAATTGATGCGCGCGCGTGAATAATTAGCAGAAAATTTAGATAATTGTACAAACATTGCGCGGGAACGTTTATGGGCGCGTCCGAAGAAGTCGTTAGAAAGTTAGCAAAGTTATATATAATTAATCGCGTATAAAGACGAATATTTCTCGAAAATAATTTAAGTTTGCGAAGAAGCATGTTAAATAATACGATCTAGTGGGGAGCAAGAGAGATCGCGCGCAGAGTTGTTAGAGGTGTATTTACTATGCGGGAGGCATATATTACACACACGTACGCTATTACGTCTCCGTTGATAATTAAGTACGCCGTGACAGTATTAACGTAGGACGTAAGATATAGCAATATTTTTTCGCTCAAAGTAAAAGCAAAAGCTGATGACCGCCGTTTGTACGACGATATATAGGAAAAACACACGCTATTACGTACTCGCGCGTCGCAAATAATAACTGTATGTATTTATACTTCGGTGAACACGTAAAAAAAAAAAAAAACAAAAAAGGAATTATATATACATACACGACATATATAAAATGAACTCTTACGCCGTTCCTTCCATGATATACAGGGTGACACTAAGCGCGGGACAGAAGCTTTACGACAACACGAAGAAGCAGAAGATTAACTTTTGAAGACAGTACCTTGTATAAACACTATAGCTTCAATGTTCTTTAATGAATTCTTACAGAAAATAATATTGTGTTTCTTAGTTACAATACAGAAGACACAACAGAAGGCAAGCTTTTTAAAACAAAGCCTGTACGTTAATAAAAGCATCAAGAGAAAGAGAGAGAGGGAGAGAGAGAGAGAATAAGCTATTTTTCTCCGAACGTCTAGAAGGAAAAGAGAAAAATGGCTAACTCTAGATTTTTCGTAGTGCACCTTTGTATTTCTTAACATACTTATCTCAGATAACGAATAATAATCATTGATTGCTTTTTGGAAGAGTTAAATGAGATATTTGATCGGTAAATCGCGTAAATAACGTTACAAAAAGCGTATTTTCAGATTTCAATGCGCTTCGATCTCACTGCGTTTAGTCTTTTGAAGTGTACGAAGTTTGAGAATTTCTGGCGTACATCATTTTATAATTTCACGTTTACACATCGACACAACATTTGCATCAGGCGGAACTTGTTCCAGCCAACATTTTGGCGCTTCGATGTAGGGTTTGTTTCGTGTGTTTGGGTGCCAGTGATGAGTTATGAACTGTATGAATAATCGTGAACTTGGGACACACTAACGACACGTTGTACACGAAAATCGGAAACACATCTCTAAGTTTCAGATTTCGTAATGTTTCTCGAGCATCGTATTGTTTCCTTACATAACGACGAAAATCTGAGATAAATCAAATTATCATGTAAATAATAAAAAATCAATAAAATCAAATAAGATAAGGACAAATTTTATTTTATTTTATTTTTAATGGTAAATTGCCAATTTAAGTTGCGCCGAGTAGTTTCTCAAGACATCGTGTTCGAAGTTTCGACGATCCTTTACGTCCGCTGTTAGCGGTCCAGCGCGAAGTTTGCCATGATCGAATTTCCAAACATATCAAGTACGAGTACGTAGCTATTCACGCATTAACTTCCGAAGTGGTTTTCGAGCATTGTTTATGACAGAATGAGAGATAATATAATCGAATAAATTGACACTACTGTGCTTTCTTTTCTATGATTTCTCATGTTTTCTTCTTCTTATAAAAGAGAATATATTGTTTCCCTTTTCTCGAAAAGGAAACTGATCATTGTTTTGTTGACCGAGTTTTGAGTCAACCGTGAGAGATATCGGTCGACAGAATTGTGGCTCTTGAAGAAGAAAAGTGAAAGTTTCTGTAGAACTTGTTCCATCTTTGTCTCTTAATCCTTTTAAGTCTGGCATTTGTTACAACTTCGTCTTGGAAAGTGCTACGCGTAATATATTCCGTAGACATTATTGATGTTATGACGGTAATAAGATAAAGTAAACTGTATAATTTCAGAAGACTGTTAGTATTATTGTGAATACATTAATATGGAAT